>SJYW01029658.1:301535-322863 GCA_006410735.1 Raphicerus campestris | reverse complement strand
AATTCCATATAAATCTATCAGTATACTGTATTGATGTTTTTCTTTCTGGCTTACTTCACTCTGTATAATCGGCTCCAGTTTCATCCATCTCATTAGAACTGAGTCAAATTTATTCTTTTTAAGGGCTGAGTAATACTCCATTGTGTATATGTACCACAGCCTATTTTATATTTAAGTTCTTAGACTTCATGTCCAGAAATTCTGAAAAAAAAAAAAAAAATCAGGGTTTAGCCTAGAATTCAACATATCCCAGTGATTCTGATACAAATAACCCTCAAATACAGCCTGACTAGTACATATAGTATATGTCTAAGATATAGTTTTGTATCTGTCAGCTAACTGTGTTCCTGAAATGTGCCATTAATTTTGAAAACACATAAAGCAGTGAGCATGTGCCCGTGCATGTGAGTGTGTTCGTCGTTCAGTCGTGCCAACTCTTTGCGACCCCATGGACTGTAACTGGCCAGACTCCTCTGTCCATGGGATTCTCTGGGCAAGAAAACTGCAGTGGGTTGTCATGCCCTCTTCCAGGGGATATCCCCAATCCAAGGATTGAACCCATGTCTCCTGCATTATAAGCAGATTCTTTACCATTTGAGCCACCAAGGAAGTCCAATCATATGCCTAATGGTTTGTAAAATGCATTTGAACTATTAATAGATCAATTTGCTAGGAAATGATATCTTCTGGATTTTTCATCTTTGTGTTTTTTTACTTGAAATTTTGAGTTTCTCTCACGTTACATAATGTTCTACATTTGTTCTGTCCAATAGGGTAGGTATTGGGCACTTGAAATGTAATTGATCCAAATAGAGATGTGCTATATAGGTAGATAGCTATGTTTATTATATTTTAATTACAATTTTTTTAAAAGTAAAATGTAAGTATTTTTAACATGGATTAAGTGGTCAAATACCATTTGGGATATCTTGGATAAAAAACATGTTTTATACATTTAATTGTGTCTGTTTCTTTTATTATATAACTGCTAGAAAACAATTATTAATAAATATGGACTTATATTTCATTTGACAACAATAATTTGTTTTTATTGCTTTAACATTTAGCTCAAGTAGTCAGTAATTTTTTCTTCAGCAAATTTAAGGTGCTTTTGTGATCCTAATAATCCTTAGATCTTTGGACAATCTTGAAATGTTAAATTATGATTCTTTGCAATTATTTTCACTGTAGATCTACCTTGGACATTACTCTTTGAGTATCTGTGGAGTGCCAGATTTTAAGGAAAGAATGCATTGTTAAACATAAAAATTTAGCATTCTCTTTCTCAATCCATTTTAATGTGTATGTTTTTCATAAATGTTTTCCTTAATTGGGAAAAAATAATTTATATAAACAAACAGGCTTCTGTAATAGCACTAATGATAACATACAGAAAAGTAAACAAAATGTTGAGGAAGAGAAAAGCTACATATGTTTGAGGTATATAAAGTCCTTGTGACCCTTCAATTATGAGAAACAAATTAGAATCATATATCAGAGCTGGTCCATGGACAATAAAAATGAGGGAAATGAAAATACAGATAGACCAGTCACTAGATGCACTGGCTTGTCTTATGAGAGCAATTAACTTTGATGAAATAATATTGAGTAGGAGGAAAAGCTATAAAATTATTTTATGAAATAAATACATACTCTTCTATTATTTAAAAAAATCCTTTGTATAGAAAAATAAAGAGTTGTATTTCTTATACTCTGAAAATTTAGATTCTTTTGTATGCAACTAATTTTCTTTTCACTTTTGTTTGTTTGCTATATTGCCTCATACAATGTGGAAGTGTTCTCCTCCTTTAAGTATATGCAAGTTTTTCAGTTTTATTTTCTTAACCCATTACAGTGTGATTTCAATTGAGTATNGAGTCCTGAATATTCATTGTTAGGTCTGATGCTGAAGCTGAACCTCCGATACTTTGGCCACCTGATGTGAAAAGCTGATTCATTGGAAAAGACCCTGATGCTGGGAAAGACTGAAGGCAGGAGGAGAAGGGGACAACAGAGGATGAGATGGTTGGATGGCATCAGTGACTCAATGGAAAGGAGTTTGAGTAAGTTCTGGGAGTTTGTGATGGTCAGGGAAGCCTGGCATGCTGCAGTCCATGGGGTCTGAAAGAGTTGGATAGAACTGAGTGACTGAACTAAAGTGAACTACAGCACTCCAGGCTTCCCTGTCTTTCACTGTCTCCTACAGTTTGTTCAAACTCATGTCCATTGAGTCGATCCAGCCATCTCATCCTCTGCTGCCCACTTCTCCTCCTGCCCTCAGTCTTTCCAAGCATCAGGATCTTTGGACCATGGACTGTCTTTTATTTTCTCTCTTTTTAACATCCACTTCTTCCTTTGTATTTGCTCCTTTCAGAACTTTTTAATATCCTTGAATTACTTACATTTTCAAAGTAAAATAGTCTCCTTGGAATAACTCCATCACACCTCTTTACACTCTTATAACCATCTCCTTTGAAAAAATAGAACTCTTGACAGAATATGTTACTTTTACTTTCTCCATTTTTCACTTCACATTCACTGCAATCTGTTACTTAACTCAATGTGCTAAATTACTTTTTGCAATTGTAACTGGATGTTAAGTTTGAAGTATCTTCAAACACCAAGATATGATGCATATGATAGTCTGAAGTGAGGTACTAACCAAGTATTAACATTGTAAAATCAAGTGTTAAAGAAGAATTTAGACAACTCTTAAAATTTCTCAAACACATGGAAATTATGAGAAGGTCTGGAGTTGAAGATTAGAGAGGATTTGAAGCAGAAGATTTATTTTAAGAGAGTTGCTGGATTTCTGTGATTTCTATTTCCTCAGTTCAGTTCAGTTCAGTTGCTAAGTTGTGTCCGACTCTCTGCAACCCCATGGACTGCAGCACACCAGGCTTCCCTGTCCACCACCAACTCCCAGTGCCTGTTCAAACTCATGTCCATTGAGGCAGGGTGCCATCCAACCATCTCATCTTTCTCCTTCCTGCCCCCACCCAAAAGAGACAGGTAAATTACTTGCTTCTTTATCTCACAGTAATAAATAACCTCCAAAAAGACTGCCAAAGAATTCAATGGGAAACCCTAGTAGCTCAGATAGTAAAGAATCTGCCTGCAATGCAGGAGAGCTGGACTCAATAGCTGGGTTGAGAAGTTCCCCTGGAGAAGGAAATGGGTATCAACTCTAGTATTCTGGCCTGGGAAATCCCATTGCTGGGAGAAATAATAACAACCTTAGATATGAAAATGATATTTATGGCAGAAAGAGAAGAGGAACTAAAGAGCCTATTGATGAAGGTGAAAGAGGAGAGTGAAAATTTGGCTTAAAACTCAACATTGAAGAAATGAAGATGGAGGCATCATGCCCCATCTCTTCATGGCAAATAGATGGGGAAGCAATGGAAGCAGTGACAGACTTTATTTTCTTTGGCTCCAAAATCAGTGCAGATGTTGACTGTAGCCATGAAATTAAAAGAGACTTGCTTCTTGGAAGAAAAGCTATGACCTAACTAGACAGCATATTAAAAAGCAGAGACATTACTTGCCGACACAGGTCCATCTAGTCAAAGCTCTGGTTTTTCCAGTGATCATGTATGGCTGTGAGAGTTGGACCATTAAGAAAGCTGAGTGATGAAGAATTGATGCTTTGAACTGTGGTGTTGGAGAAGACTCCTGAGAGTCCCTTGGACTGCAAGGAGATCAAACCTGCCAATCCTAAAGGAAATCAGTCCTGGGTGTTCATTGGAAGGACTGATGCTGAAGCTGAAGTGCCAATACTTTGGGCTCCTGATGTGAAGATCCAACTCATTAGAAAATACCCTGATGGTGAGAAAGAATGAAGGCAGGAGGAGAAGGAGATGGCAGAGGATGAGATGGTTGGATGACATCACCAATTCAATGGAAAAGAGTTTGAGCAAGCTCTGGGAGATGGTGAAGAACAGGGAAATCTGGTGTGGTGCAGGCCATGGGATCACCAAGCGTCAGACATGCTTCTTTATCTCCATCTTGCCTCCATCTATACCTCCATCTTCATTTCTTCAATGTTGAGTTTTAAGCCAAATTTTTATTCTCCTCTTTCACCTTCATCAATAGGCTCTTTAGTTCTTCTTGTCTTTCTGCCATGACGGTTATATCATTTTCATATCTGAGGTTGTTATTTCTCCCAGCAATGGGATTTCCCAGGCCAGAATACTAGAGTGGGTACCCATTTCCTTCTCCAGGAGAACTTCCCAACCCAGCTATTGAGCCCAGCTCAAGGGTCCTGCTTGGTTTCACATAGATTCTTTACTCTCTGAGCTATTAGGGTTTCCCACTGAATTCTTTAGCAGTCTTTTTTGCTGTTATTTATTACTGTGACATAAAAAAGCATGTTTGACAGGTGATTCTGAGTGACTGAACAACCCCAAAAGAGTTCAGTATTTGTCCCAGTGCTTCAGGTACAGTGAGGCCAAACAAACTGAAACGTCAGAGTTTGTAGCAGAGAAGGATTTATTGCAGGGCCAAGGAAGGAGAGCAGTGGATTATGCTTAAAACCCCTTAAATCTCAGTGGTTTTCATGGAGAATATTTTATAAGCTAAATTTGAGGTGGAGACTGCAGGGTCTATGATAGTCTTCTGATTGGTTGGTTGTGAAATAAGCAGACCATGTTCTAGGAATCTTATGCTCAGCCTGAAGTTACTGTCTGTCTTCCACCCAGGTAGGGTCTTAGTTCCTGCAGAAGAATGTAAAGATATTGTTATGTATATCCCTTGATGTAGAACCAGAATCCTGCCTTAAAAGCTGCACTGTTGTTTTTTGGTTTTCTTTGTTTCTGCATCCATTGCTTTCTGAATTGCATCCTGAACAGTTGCACTTTAGAAGTGTTCAGCTCTTTGGGGGCATATGGACTTTCGCCTGTCAGGTTCCTCTCTCCATGAGATTCTCCAGGCAAGAATCCTGGAATGGGTTGCCATTTCCTTCTCCAGAGAATCTTCCAGACCCAGAAATCAAACCCCAGTCACCTGCATTGCAGGTGGGTTCTTTACTACTAGCACCATTTAGGAACTAAAACCTTCTACATTAGGTTTTAACCCTAAAAACAAGAAATGGGGTTACAGGAAGGATTCGTATCTGGGAAGGCCCTGACGGGTCCTGCTTGGTTTCACATAGTGGTTGGAATGCATTTGGTTTCCACGCAGTAAATCTAAAGAGGCAGAGAATGGCTTTTAGCAGATGGATCGGTCCAACAGTTCCTGCACTCTTAAATATTGTGAGAGGTAATGGACATAGGTTTGTAATAAATCAGTAATACAATACACAAGAGCAATGTAGGGGAGCAGAATTTGCCAGTACAAATACACCTCTTTGGCATCTTTTAAAAAGATATTTATTTAAGAAATAGCAGACATGGGAGAAATTCTGAAAACCATGTAAGAGTCACTCTTTTGTAAAGTGCATTTATATTTTTAAGTGAGATTTCTATTTGCATGTGTATTTCCCTCCTGTACCTGGAAGAGGAAAATGATCAGACCTCTAGAAATTTGTATCGTATCAATGGAGAAGATAGTGATTTAAACCTGCATAATGACCTTGTTTGATGTACTTTCCCTGGTGATATCCATTGCTGACAGTCCCCACCCTCAACAACCAATTCTGCTTTTAGCTGAGGATGGAATTTAAGGTGAGGGCTTCAGTTATTTCATTTTGCAAGTTACTTAGTTTTTCTCACTCTCATGTATATATGTTACTATATTTTTGTTCAGTTTTCTCCTTTTAATCCGTCTCATGTCAGTAGAATTCTTAGACCATCCAGAAAAAGCTAGAAGGGTAGAGAAAAACCTTTTCCTCCCTAACAGCAAAAAGAGAGATAAAGAGAAGAGGGGGAAGAGAGAAAGAGAGATTATACTCTATCTAATAGAATCCAATAGAGGAGAAAACAGATATTAGTACAGAGACCTGAGGATATTAAACATATCACTGAATTATTTTGTAAACTGGAATATCATAAGATTAGATGAGCATAAATTAATTGAATTGGGGGCATTTATTTGAAATGTAGGCTTTAATATCCTGGCAAGTACTCCACAGGGTTGAGAAAATTTGGGGCTAGGATATCACAAAGAATAGAGAAAGTTGAGCCTAACACTGACTCCTCAGAATAAAAGTTATGAAAAATCTAGATAGCATATTCAAAAGCAGAGACAGTACTTTGTCGACTAAGGTCCATCTAATCAAGGCTATAGTTTTTCCTGTCGTCATGTATGGATGTGAGAGTTGGACTGTGAAGAAGGCTGAGCACTGAAGAATTGATGCTTTTGAAGTGTGGTGTTGGAGAAGGCTCTTGAGAGTCCCTTGGACTGCAAGGAGATCCAACCAGTCCATTCTGAAGGAAATCAGCCCTGAGATTTCTTTGGAAGGACTGATGCTAAAGCTGAAACTCCAGTACTTTGGCCACCTCATGCGAAGAGTTGACTCACTGGAAAAGACTCTGATGCTGGGAGGGATTGGGGGCAGGAGGAGAAGGGGACAACAGAAGATGAGCTGGCTGGATGGCATCACTGACTCAATAGATATGAGTCTGAGTGAACTCCGGGAGTTGGTGATGGACAGGGAGGCCTGGCGTGCTGTGATTCATGGGGTCGCAGAGAGTCGGACATGACTGAGCGACTGAACTAAACACTGAATAAAGGTAAAAAACCTGGGTTGCAGGATCAGACATTAGAGGAAAGCATACAATGGTTTAAGAATATGGACACGTTCGAATTAGATTCTACAAGAAGACATAGAGGACCCAAAGTTTACCTTAAGGCCACCAAAAGTGTGTTGGTGAGAGGGTTACTAGTATAACTGAGTTCAGTGGTTGCTCTCATATGGAGGCTAGCGATGTCAGAAGAAGAAGCTGTTTCAGAATTAGAACTTGACTTATTAAATGGCACAATGGGGCTAATGGTACCTGAAAGCAATAGATGTCAAGTGGTGGTGCTTAATCACTAGAAGGCTGGGATTCACAGTATTCACAATAACTTGCCAAAAGATCTGGACCCACAGGTGATTATGGAAAGATAAATGGAACAAGGCATCTCTAGGGACAAATGAAAGGGAGGTCACTCAGAAGTCTGTTTAATATCTATAATCAGAAATTCAAGGATGTGGAAGCAATATGTTGAGGACAACTGCTCTAACTAAAAGTCACAACTTCCTCACCAGTCTCTATGCTATTGTTGCTGCTGCTAAGTCACTTCAGTCGTGTCCAACTCTGTGCGACCCCATAGATGGCAGCCCACCAGGTTCCCCCATCCCTGGGATTCTCCAGGCAAGAACAGTGGAGTGGGTTGCCATTTCCCTCTCCAATGTATGAAAGTGAAAAGTGAATGTGAAGTCGCTCAGTCGTGTCCGACTCTTAGCAACCCCCTGGACTGCAGCCTACCAGGCTCCTCCGCCCATGGGATTTTTCAGGCAACAGTACTGGAGTAGGTTGCTATTGCCTTCTCCGCCATAGTCTCCATACCCAACACAATTATGCTGTTGTTACCACTGACAGAAGAGATGCCTTGGCTTATAAGAAGCACCCCCATAGACCACAGCAAGGACATATTACAGAGCTTCCCTCAGTAGAACCTAAAGCAACCTACTTAGTTGACTGAACACTGGACAAAGAGGAATATTCCAACATTAGAGACAATTAGATCCAGGGTCTTAGCTGACATCAATATATGAAGCTACAGAGCATTGTTGCAGCCTCCAACTAGACTGAGAATATATGGTAGCCAGGAAATAAATGGATTTCTAACTACAATTAAGCTAAAACTAGATCTACCAACTGATCCATTAAAGAACCCACCTAACAATGCAACAGACATAAGAGATGCTGGTTCCATCCCTTTGCTGGGAAGAAATCCTGGAGGAAGGCATGGCAACCTACTCCAGTATTCTTGACTGGAGAATCCCATGGACAGAGGAGCCTGGTGGGCTAGAGTTCATAGGGTCACACAGAGTCAGACATGACTGAAGCAACTTAGCACACACACAGGATGAGTATAAAATTGGGACAACATACTTTATTATTGAATAAGCCCCATATGGAATCTTGGCTTGGAGGTAGAAATTATCAAAATCTGGAAGACTAACTGCAAATCTCTGAAACTGCATTCAGATCTCTTTTCAAGAGAGACCCTGCTGTGAGAATTGACATTAGCTAATTGCATTCATCTGCCAGGATATGCACCCAGGATTCCACCAAGGTTACTCTCTCTCCAAACCACTGCTGACTAATGAGTGAGTGTAGTGAGGTTACTAGACCTGGACCAGTCTTGCCCAATGCAGAACTTCTCTAATGGGCAGTCTCTACTCTGGGATTCTTTCTGCCTAGATAGGACTTTATTAGAGTTGCACTGCAATCTTTAACTTTTCCTATGAAATACTTCTTTTCCCCAAGTGTCAGTTCACATTAAGCTCCTGAAAGCTCCTCCAACTATTCTAAATTCTTACAGGCATTTTCTTCAGTATATCTCTTGAACTTCCAATTCTATCTTGGCATCATCTGCTTCTTGGAAGACTTGAACTGAAACAAAATCTGTAACTTGTCCTAAAAGGCATTTAACAAATTGGACTTTTCCTTCATTACACTGACCTTGCCAAATGCAATTTTACTTTTTGATATCTAAGAATAAAGTTATTTTTATTTTTATGAAGCCACATAATATAGCACTTTATGAACTTTGCATATTTTCTTTTCTGCCTGGTATTCAATTCCTCTTTACCTCCTCTTCTGTATTTAGTTACTGTGATTCTCAGGATGGGCTAGATAATTTTCAGATATAAAAAAATATCTTCCTATATAAAATTATAAAGAATTCAATAAAGTTACAGCAGAGAATGAAGCCAAATATGCAGGTATTAGCCCTGCTGAATTAATGTAGTGTGCACAGGTCACATACCTTTGAAGCTGGCACTGCCTACTCATTTGTGTGACTGAGCTGAAATGTTTCATCAAAGAAGTCTTAGATGATCCTCTGTATACATGAAGTCTGCAGATTTGTGTTGATGACCTTTATTGTGGGTTGATAACCAAGATTCACACTTTATCTTGGTAAATACTTTTTAAGATACCAGAGTAATCAAATAAAAGAAAAATTCATATTTTTTGAATGAACTCATTCCTTGTGTTATGAAGACCATATTTAAAAAATTTGTGCAAAATTTTGTTTTTGAAAACAGCCCTAATACTATTTTCTACTCAAACTTTGTCATTCAGTATTGCCTACTAGCTGATTGTACACTTATATTCATTCCTTCCATGTGTACTACTGTTGTTGGGGGCCAGCGTGAGGAACTCCACCCATGGCAAAGGTCATGAGGAAGGGGGCTTCGGCATACACAAAGGCGTGACCAAGTCTCAGGAATTTCCCCTGCTCCTGAGCATCTAACCCCCAAACCAGAGTCTGTCCTGTACTCTCACCTATGGGGGGCTCTCCCCCATAACCATTTCTCTCCAAGAAGGAGTAAACGAGCAGCTCCAAGGCAGTAAAAGTGCAGCTCCAAGGCAGTAAAAATTCCTGGGCGTGACTAGAGTGTTTCAACTTATGGGACTCCTCTGAAGGTTATCTAGCCTGCCTGTGTAGGTTCCTCCGGCCACAACAGCCCTCCAACCATGAGAGGCACGAGATGTTTTTGACTTACTAAAGGCAAATTCTTGTTGAAAGTTAGAAATTATTAGTATAGTGGGTTGGTTGGGAATTATATTGATAAAGGGTTTTTTTCATTCGTTATGTCAATAATTGCTGCTAATTCCCTGCCCTAGGTGGGACAAGGGCGTCTCAGGTTAAGCCTCTCTGCGGACACATGATTGTTTACTACCTCTCAACCATAAACAGCACAGAGAGTTTTGAAGGATTTTGAGAGTCTTAATTAACATAGGACTTTTTCTTTTTGTTGAGTCAATGATTGCCGCCAGGCTTCCATATCCTTTAGGTACCTGAGAATATATTAATCAATATATTTAGAATATAGAAAAGGAAATATAGTTTTTTGGTGTTAGCAATATTAGACTTTTTGAGTTAATGTATTTTCTCTCTTGTAATAGATCACTGTACTTTGTTATAAATCACTGTGTCCTTGCTATGTAAAAATGTAACTTTGTCACTATCTTAAGACTAAGTAGATCTTAAGGGGAACATTGGTGAAAGGATTTTCATTTGTTGGACTGATGTTTGCTGCTAAATCTCCATATTCCCTGCCCTTATAATGAATATAACTAGCATATGAGAGAAATACATATTAACCTTTAAGCATATAGGAGAAATAAGTATTAACTTTTAAGATTATCATGTTAACCTTGGGTTAAATAAATTCCTTTCTTGATTGTAACTCACTACACCCTCACCCTATAGGAATGTGACTTTATTTGGAGGGTGGTGCTTGGTTTAAGGAAAAACACCCTTGGAAAAAATAAGTTTTCTGGTTATCAGAAAGAAACGGTTGTAAATGTCAGCAGGCAGAAATGGCTTGAAGAGGATGTAAAACCCCTAAGACATTTTTTAATGTAAAGCACCTGATTTTGATAAGGTCAGGACTGCTGACCCCTGCGTGACTCTGTATTCATCCCTATATGTAACAAAAGGTATATAAGCAAACCCAAAAATAAAGAAATCGGATCAGTTCTGGAAAGACTGATTCCCTCATGTCGTTCCTTTCTGCTCCCCAATTTTCTGGCTGAATTCCCATCTGGAACGTGGGTGCCCACCATGAATATGGTGCAAATTCCTTGTCTGGAATTTTATTGGTACCCCACGTAAGCCAAGTTATTCAGCCCCTTTCTCTCTCTCCTACTATTTTCTGGTCGAATTCCTATCTGGTGCATAGGACCCACCAAGCCTACTAATTCTGCCTGGGCTTCTAAGATAGAACCGGGGGGCCTCAGTGCCTCCTCTCCTTCGGGAGAACGGGAAGACACCTGCAGCCTACGTGGGTGGTGATTGGTACCCTGTGTTAACCAAGTTATTCGGCCTCTTTTTCTCTGCTAAATTCCTAGTGCCTCTCCATCTGTAATTAAATAAGTTTTTTCCTAGGACGCCTACTCCATCCCCACCTTCGAATCACCCTGGATCCACCGGGGCTGGACCCCAGCACTACTGCTTTCTTTAGGAACACATAACCTTGTATTCTCAATATGTCCTTTCATTTCAAGGAGATGCACTGTAATGATTTAAACAGTAATCTTCACTGCTTGCAATGCACTGTTGATGACTGTCTGCCAAAATTTATTGTGCCCTTCACCTTTGCTTTGTCATTCTACCATTCTCAAAGGCTCTTATTGTTAATAAAATGCAAAGTAGTTAGTGGGATTCTTTGGATGATGTTACTTTGTCTCCTGACAAGGTAGAAAATAAAATCACCCTTGGGTTTTTATATGTGTTCATACATATTTTAAGATTATAGAATCACCAACTTTAGCCTCCAAAATGCTAATGATAATAGAGGACAATTTGGCATACCTTTTTCTCCCCATATTTTGAGTATATGTCTATATTTAAACATATTTTCAAAGCACATTAAATTATAAAAATGGTATGGTTTTATGGTAATAAATATATAATATACAGAGGAGTAAAATAAAGGTAGTAGAAACCATAATCATACCCCATAGATTGTATTTCAGCTAATCATTTTTACTTATTTTTCCCTATGCCTATAAATGTATAATCTAATTCAAAGATGGATTTCCCTGGCTTGATGACGTAGGAAAGATTAGGTAGCATTGGTTCAAGTCCCCTCTTTCTTTATACTCTGAAAATTCAAAGTCCTGCTCATGATTTCTGGGTATTTTTAGTCACTGATGATTCTAAGCTTCTCTTTCCACTGAATTGGTACTATTTAATGATGTTCTAGATAATCTAACCATATTATTTCACGCAGTAGTATAAGATCAGTGACTATGAATGATATTTAGTATATTTTCATATGCTAATTTTCCATCCATCTATCTTTTTTGATGAAGTGTCTTTTAAATCTTTTGTCCATTCATATTAGGTTTTTTTTTGTTGTTGTTGTTTGTTTGTTTGTTTGGTCTTTGTTAATTTTTCAGAGTTTTCTGTGTTTCCATCTCATGGAAAATGATTGAAGTTTGACTGCTGTTAGAGAGTAACAGAAAATATTTTTTTTTCAATAATTGGGCTATATTTAGGACCACAGATAAAATCTGTGAAACATTTAGAAAAATATAATTATTTTTGGACTTATATAATTGTACCTTATCTTAGAAAAAATGATTTTAGCTTTTCACTACTGAGTATGATGTTAGCTGTGAGCTTGTCATACATGCTGTTATGGTGTNTATTTAGGACCACAGATAAAATCTGTGAAACATTTAGAAAAATATAATTATTTTTGGACTTATATAATTGTACCTTATCTTAGAAAAAATGATTTTAGCTTTTCACTACTGAGTATGATGTTAGCTGTGAGCTTGTCATACATGCTGTTATGGTGTGGAAACGTTCCCTCTATACCCATTTCTGAGAGCTTTTATTATATATAGATGTTGAATTTTGTCAAAATGTTTTCTGCATCTATTGAGATGATCATATAAGTTTTATTCTTCAATTTGTTGTATAACATTGACTGATTTGAGGAGACTGAACCATTCTTCCATCTCTGGGATAAGTGTCACTTGATTATAGTATATAATTCTCTTAATGTATTATTGAATTCAGTTTGCTAGTATTTTTGTTGAAGATGTTTCCATCTATATTCATCAGTGATATTTGCCTGTAGTTTTCTTTGTGTGTGTGTGAGATACCATTATCTGACTATGGTCTTAGCGTGGTAGTGGCATTGTAGAATGAGTTTGGGAACATTTCTTCTTCTGTAAATTTTGGACTAGTTTGAGAAGGATAGGTGTTAACTCTTCTCTAAACGTTGGTAGGATTCACCTATAAAGCCATCAGGTTGCAGACTTGTTTTGTTGGGAGGTTTTTTTCTTTTTTTATTTTTTCAATCTTAGGAGAGTTGGTACCTTTCTAGAAATTTGTCCNTAGCTACTATGTATCCTGCTTCCAGAGAATAACCACAAGTGGGAGAGAAGAGCAGGAACTACGAAGATTTAGAGCAAACAGGACTAAGTATCTGCAAATCTTAAGGAGATTAAAGAATAGTAGTGAGGCTTTGAAGTTTGTGTGAAGGATAGACAGCTGTAGCTTGCAAGTAGAATACCGTATATTTAAGAGACAGAACTGTTAAGGAAATGAGAAAGTTCAGGGTGTGATATTAGGGATGAGTGGCTGAAGTGGAACAAACATAAAGATCAGTAGAATAGAGAATGAAAAAGAACTGCGAGTCTGTTATAAAACCCACAATGCACGAAATTGAGGGCAGGGCAGATACTGAATTTCTTGGAGAGAGATATTGATATCAGTGTTAACATCTTCAAAGAACTGGAGGAAAGAATGTATCAATGATGTGTAGGTATAACAAAGGTATGCAATATATTTATTTAATTTTCAAAATTTTCCCTTATAACTCTCGTTTAACTGCTCAAGCCTACTATTACTAATTTTAAAATTCTGACAGGTCAAGATAAAATAAATGGAGCACTGCCAAAAAGTCTCATTGATTGTCCTTCTGTGCCTTTATATCTGTAGTTTTCTTCTCCAACATTCTCAGCCTTTGTTGACCTTCTGCTTTTGAGAACCTTGAAAGTGAAAATGAAATTTAGTCTCACAGTCCTGTCCGACTCTCTGAGATACCATGGACTGTAGCCTGCCCGGTTCCTCTGTCCATGGAATTCATCAGGCAAGAATACTGGAGTGGGTTTTCTTGTGTTATGAGAACATTATGAGATGTCTTTGTTTAACCTGACCTTGGGGTGTTTAACCCATAGACTTTATTTAATATTCTCTGACTCAAGCCTAATCTTTACCCTCTCATTATAGATTTACAGCTACCTTACTGACTGGGTTAACTACATACTGGCAACTTTCTGCTCCTTTAGTCTCTTAGGTCCTGACCTTGCATATCTTCGTGACACTACCCATAGGACCCTTGCTTGCCTNAGCCTAATCTTTACCCTCTCGTTATAGATTTACAGCTACCTTACTGACTGGGTTAAGTACATACTGGCAACTTTCTGCTCCTTTAGTCTCTTAGGTCCTGACCTTGCATATCTTCGTGACACTACCCATAGGATCCTTGCTTGCCTAAGCATGATGAGAATGAACATGCCATGTTTTTCTGATTAAAATAAATTCATCGACCTTCTTTGGGTTAGAAAAAAAATTCTATAAAGGCAGCCCTTACAATACTGTAGGACTAAAGCATTTTAATCATAAAGTACCAACTAAGTTATATGTGATCTAAGTCCTGTCCCCTAAATTTTTTAATAGACTTAGCTGATATTCTAGGAGATATGGTGGNCTAAGCATGATGAGAATGAACATGCCATGTTTTTCTGATTAAAATAAATTCATCGACCTTCTTTGGGTTAGAAAAAAAATTTTATAAAGGCAGCCCTTACAATACTGTAAGACTAAAGCATTTTAATCATAAAGTACCAACTAAGTTATATGTGATCTAGGTCCTGTCCCCTAAATTTTTTAATAGACTTAGCTGATATTCTAGGAGATATGGGGGGGGGGGCTAAACAGCTCTAATTTAGTATGAGAGAATTTTGGATTTGCAGCTCAGTGGTGCTTTAGCTTTTATAAGCTTCTTTCAGTATGAAATTAACTATTTAAATAATTACAATAATGTAAGTGAGCCATCCTCTCAAAATAGAACCCAATTTACTTCCTGCTAGTCCCCTAAGGGGACTTTTTCTGTGGTTCAGTGTAACCATTTCATTGATTCAATCCACCAGTTTGTGTTTCTTGTTTTATGGATTGAGCACTGCAGGGGCTGTAATGTTCTAACTACATTTGTTTCTCCTTCTTCTCTAGCACCATATTAGTATTTTACCAACAACTGACAAGGTTTGGTGGGAGGTCAGAGGTGAGAACAGCATGTTTGCTGAGTAATTCAGGTGAAATATATGTACATTTAATTATTTACACTTAGATTTACATATTGCAATTTGAAGTTCTGAAAAGGCATTAGAATCTCAGTTTATTGCTAACAGCATGGCACTTGGGTTTTCAGAAAAGAGTTGATATGGGGCTAACGAGATTTAGTATCAGATATTTGACTTTGCCTGAAATTGCCTTCTTCACTCTTTCAATAAGTACTAAGATTTCACTAAGTCCCTTATCTCAGGAATATTTCTTTAAACTGAGACCCTTAATGCTACTAAGTGATAAAAGAACTAAGTTTTAAAATGTATGACAAGCTTCTTTACTTATAAAAACCTTGGAAGAAGAAGAGTAAGATAAGTGATTCTGTAAGTGATTCCGTCTGTGTGTGTGTAGTTTAAAAGAAAAAAGCAGTATGATAGATACCAAAGTAAACATACTTTCAAAAGACTTATTTATATGGCATATAGATAAAAATGTAGCCACTTAGGAGTCAACCACTGGGGCTTTCCTAGTAGCTCAGATGGTAAAGCATCTGCCTACAATGCAGGAGACCCAGCTTCAATCCCTGGGTCAGGAAGATCCCCTGGAGAAGGAAATGGCAGCTCACTCCAGTACTGTTGCCTGGAGAATCCCATGGAGGGAGGAGCCTGGTGGACTACAGTCCATGGAGTCACAATGAGTAGGACATGACTGAGCGACTAACACACACAGGAATCAATCAAAATATGTGATATTAATAACTACAGGGAAGGTGACACACCAATCAGCTATTCTCCATTAACTCCTTAAAACAGTTTAGGTTGTCAAACTAATCATGATNCTGAGCGACTAACACACACAGGAATCAATCAAAATATGTGATATTAATAACTACAGGGAAGGTGACACACCAATCAGCTATTCTCCATTAACTCCTTAAAACAGTTTAGGTTGTCCAACTAATCATGATCTAATATAAATCCCTACTGAGGTTACTGGCTTCCCTGGTGGCTCAGATGGTAAAGCGTCTGCCTGCAATGTGGGACACCCGGGTTCGATTCCTGGGTCGGGAAATTCCCCTGGAGAAGGAAATAGCAATCCACTCCAGTACTCTTGCCTGGAAAATCACATGGATGGAGGAGCCTGATAGGCTACAGTCCATGGGGTCACAAAGAGTCGGACATGACTGAGCAACTTCACTTTCACTTTCACTGAGGTTATGGATTAGATTTCCTATGAGAAATGAACCTCCTTGGATAGTTTTGCCAAGAAAACGATAGCTTTGTTGTGGTTCCACATTGGTGGAACACAGGAGGTCAGACTAAGAATCTTAAGAACTTAGATAGTTTAGCGGTGGGAACACAGAGTCTGAAATGGTTGTGATCAAAGGCATGAAAGTAAGCCTTACTTGCTTTTCAACAGTTTTGCCCACATTTGTAGTTTTTTTTTTTTAATTTTTTTTTTTCTGAGATGTTTCTTATCACAAATAACATGCATTTGGATGATATTTGATTCCTACAGAAACACAAAAAGATGCTTTTTCATTCATGGGGTGACAGTTTCCTAGAAGCTAAGGCAGATGGTAAACCCATGAGGAACAAGAAAAGCACAAGAAGTAGGGCACTGGGAAAAAGATATAAAAAGTAATTTTATCACAAAATACCTTCTTAACCTCCATATGCCTTAACTGCCTTTCAAGTTTATTTTTGTGCCTCTCCGAAACATTTGTATGATATCTCATTGTTGACTTCCATTTCATTAATTCTCTCCCTGCCTGGGTCTACTTATGGGTGTGTATCATCCATTATTTAACATTTTCATTCGCTTTATCACACTCAATTGTTTGCTCATTTTACTTCCATTTTAGTTCATATTGTTAAGTGAAAGTTATCTTCATTTAAATGTTTGAACATAGAAAATATACTATTTTATAAACATGTGTTTACCTGCTTTATACTTTATATTTCATGTTATGGATAGTCCACATTTCGTTTCTCTGTTCATCAATTGATTTCCACTTTTCTGGTATTATAAATAATGCTGCTATATATATTGGGTGTATATATATATTATATATATGTACATTATTTGTGTACTCATTTCTGTATGGACCTATATTTTCACTTCTTCTGGGTACTGAGAGGTAGAATGGCTGGGTCATATGGCATCTCTATGTTTAGTTGTATGAAATTGCCAGGCCATTTTTCCAAGGTGGCTGCACTGTTTACATTTGCACTGGCCAGTGCCTGTTACTACCTGACTTTGATACGAGTCATTCTAATGGCCATGAAGTGTATTTCATTGTGGTCTTGAATGAAATTTTTCTGACAACTGATTACGTTGAACATCTTTTCATGTGCTTGCTGGTTATTTGTAAATTTTGGAGAAATGCCTATTAGAATTGTTTGCCCATTTTAAGTTAGATTCTTGTCTTTTTATTATTGAGTTTTATGGATTTTATATATTGTGAATACAAGCCCCTTATGAAATGTATAAATTACAAATATTTTCTCTTAATTCAGTGGGTCATAGTTTCACTTTTTAAATTGTGTCCTTTGAAGCTAAAAGTTTTCTAACTTTGGTGAATATAATATTTCTTTTTTTCCCTTTATCAGTCTTGCTTTTGGTATTATATCTAAAATCCTTTCTCAGATCATGATGGTTTACCCTTATGCGTTCTTGCAATGGTTTTACAGTTTTAGTTCTTATGTTTAGGTCTTTGAGTTAACTTTTATATGTGGTGTGACTTCAGAGTCTAACTTCATTCTTTTGCATGTTGTCTCGACATTTGCTACCCTTGTCAAAAATCAGTTGACCATATATGTATGAGTTTATTTCACGACTATCAATTCTATACCATTGGTCTATATTTCTATACTTGTGCCATCACCATACTGTCTTGATTTTTGTTGCTTCATCTTAGCTTTGAAATCAGGATATGTGAGTCCTCCTACTTTGTTCTTCTTTTTCAAAATTGTTTTGACTATTCTCGGTCATTTGCAATTCTGTATGAATTTTAGAATCAACATGTCAATTTCTACAAAGAAGTCAGCTGAGCTTTTGATAGAGATTGTACTGAGTATGTAGAACACATTGGGGAGCATCACAGTATTAAAATATTAACTCTTCTGATCTGTGAACACAGAATATTTCTCCAATTATTAGATCTTTAATTTCTTTTAAAAATGTTTGTATCTTGAATGGATTAAATATTGACTGGTATGGGATAACTGAGGAAAGAAAAGAGAAGATTCACATAAAAGGGAGGTATGTATTCTGAGGGAAAAAAAAATTAGAGTCATCTACTTTATTTATGTACCCCACACAAAGGGTAAAAANGATTGTACTGAGTATGTAGAACACATTGGGGAGCATCACAGTATTAAAATATTAACTCTTCTGATCTGTGAACACAGAATATTTCTCCAATTATTAGGTCTTTAATTTCTTTTAAAAATGTTTGTATCTTGAATGGATTAAATATTGACTGGTATGGGATAACTGAGAAAAGAAAAGAGAAGATTCACATAAAAGGGAGGTATGTATTCTGAGGGAAAAAAATTAGAGTCATCTACTTTATTTATGTACCCCACACAAAGGGTAAAAATGAAAACAATTAAAAATTTTGTTTTCTTGAGCTTCAGATTCATTGTCGATGGTTACTGCAGCCATGGAATTAAAAGACTGCTTGCTCCTTGGAAGAAAAGCTATGACAAACCTGGAAAGTGTATTCAGAAGCAGAGGCATCACTTTGATGACAAAGGTGTGTATAGCCAAAGCTATGGCTTTCCCATTAGTCAGGTACAGATGTGAGAATTGAACCATAAAGAAGGCTGAGCACCAAAGAATTGATTCTTTCAAAATGTGGCACTGGAGAAGACTTTTGAGAGTCCCTCGAACAGCAAGGAGATCGAGACAGTTAATCCTAAAGGAAATCAAACCTGAATATTCATTGGAAGGACTTATGCTGAGGCTAACAGAGTCAACTCACTGGAAAAGATACTGATGCTGGCAAAGACTGAAGGCAGGAGAGGAAGGCGGCCACAGAGGATGAGATGGTTGGGTGGCATCATCAACTCAATGGACATGAGTTTGAACATGCTCTGTGAGATAATTAAGGGCAGGGAAGCCTGGCATGCTGCAGTCCATGGAGCTGCTCAGACACGACTGAGTGACTGAACAATAGCAACACAAAGGTATTAAAAGAAGAAATTTTGTGAAATTAGAAAAGGCCACCAACCCTTCCCTTTTCCTAAAAGTTCAGGAAAACCAATTTATGTTAAACATTAGTTCCAGACAATTATAAAGTTTAAAATCCATTCAAAGTTAGTATAAGAAAAGGAGAATAAGTTTCCTATAGAGAATAAATGGAATAAAATGCTCCATGAAAATAAGCTTTAGATGCTTCAGAGTGAGATGCTCATGGAGAAGGACTTCTATTTCAAAATTAACTTAAACCTATAAATAAAATGATACAAGATATGAACGAACAATTTCCCCCAGTTTATTGTGATCCATACAGTCAAAGACTTAGGCATAGTCAAAAAGCAGAAATAGATGTTTTTCTGGAACTCTCTTGCTTTTTCCATGACCCAGCGGAAGTTGGCAATTTGATCTCTGGTTCCTCTGCCTTTTCTGAAACCAGCTTGAACATCAGGGAGTTCACGTTACACGTATTGCTGAAGCCTGCTTGGAGAATTTTGAGCATTACTTTACTAGCAGGTGAGATGAGTGCAATTGTGTGGTAGTGTGAGCATTCTCTGGCATTGCCTGTCTTTGGGATTGGAATGAAAACTGGCCTTTTCCAGTCCTGTGGCCACTGCTGAGTTTTCCAAAGTTGCTGGCATATTGAGTGCAATACTTTGACAGCATCATCTTTTAGGATTTGAAATAGCTCAATTGGAATTCCATCACCTCCACTAGCTTTGTTCATAATGANTTTTGCTTTGGCTCCATCCCTTCATTCTTTCTGGAGTTATTTCTCCACTGATCTCCAGTAGCATATTGGGCACCCAATGACCTGGGGAGTTCCTCTTTTAGTATCCTATCATTTTGCCTTTTCATACTGTTCATGGGTTTTTCAAGGCAAGAATACTGAAGTGGCTTGCCATTCCCTTCTCCAGTGGACCATGTTCTGTCACACCTCTCCAGCATGACCTACCCATCTTGGGTTGCCCCACAGGCATGGCACAGTTTCACTGAGTTAGACAAGGCTGTGGTCCTAATGTGATTAGATTGACTATGTCAATCTAGTTTTCTGTGAGTATTATTTCAGTGTGTCTACCCTCTGATGCCCTCTTGCAACACCTACCATCTTCCTTGGGTTTCTCTTACCTTGNGCACAGTTTCACTGAGTTAGACAAGGCTGTGGTCCTAATGTGATTAGATTGACTATGTCAATCTAGTTTTCTGTGAGTATTATTTCAGTGTGTCTACCCTCTGATGCCCTCTTGCAACACCTACCATCTTCCTTGGGTTTCTCTTACCTTGGGCATGAGATATCTCTTCAAGGCTGCTCCAGCAAAGCACAGCCGCTGCTCCTTACCTTGGATGAGGGGTATATCCTTACTGCCGCTGTTCCTGACCTTCAACGTGGGATAGCTCCCCTAGGCCCTCCTGCACCTGTGCAACCACCACTCCTTGGTTGCTTCTCCCGGCCTCCAGCCTTGTCCTCAGGAAGCAACAGTTAGACCTGGACATGGAACAACAAACTGGTTCCAAATAGGAAAAGGAGTATGTCAAGGCTGTATATTGTCACCCTGCTTATTGAACTTGTATGCAGAGTACATCATGAGAAACGCTGGACTGGAAGAAATACAAGCTGGAATCAAGATTCCTGGGAGAAATATCAATCACCTCAGATATGCAGATGACACCACCCTTATGGCAGAAAGTGAAGAGGAGCTAAAAAGCCTCTTGATGAAAGTGAAAGAGGAGAGTGAAAATGTTGGCTTAAAGCTCAACAGAAAATGAAGATCATGGCATCTAGTCCCATCGCTTCGTGGGAAATAGATGGGGAAACAGTGTCAAACTTTATTTTTTGGGGCTCCAAAATCACTGCAGATGGTGACTGCAGCCATGAAATTAAAAGATGCTTAGTCCTTGGAAGAAAAGTTATGACCAACCTAGATAGTATATTCAAAAGCAGAGACATTACTTTGCCGACTAAGGTCTGTCTAGTCAAGGCTATGGTTTTTCCAGTAGTCATGTATGGATGTGAGAATTGGACTATGAAGAAGGTTGAGCACCGAAGAATTGATGCTTTTGAAGTGTGGTATTAGAGAAGACTCTTGAGAGTCCCTTGAACTGCAGGGAGATCCAACCAGTCCATTCTGAAGGAGATCAACCCTGGGATTTCTTTGGA
>SJYW01029658.1:271811-291257 GCA_006410735.1 Raphicerus campestris | reverse complement strand
TAAAAAGAAAATCTTTTGAAATTACATAATAACAGTATGCTTAATAGAAGAATATTGACCTAGAATAACCTATTTCAGTGAGAAATAGATGGGGAAATAGTGGAAAAAGTGTCAGACTTTATTTTGGGGGGTTCCAAAATCACTGCAGATGGTGCCTGCTGCCATGAAATTAAAAGACGCTTGCTCCTTGGAAGAAAAGTTATGACCAACCTAGATAGCATATTGAAAAGCAGAGACATTACTTTGCCAACAAAGATCCGTCTAGTCAAGGCTATGGTTTTTCCAGTGGTCATGTATGGATGTGAGAGTTGGACTGTGAAGAAAGCTGAGCACTGAAGAATTGATGCTTTTGAACTGTGGTGTTGGAGAAGACTCTTTTAAAAAATAATAAATTTATTTATTTTAATTGAAGGCTAATTACTTTACAATATTGTGTTGGATTTGCCATACATCAACATGAATCCATCACAGGTATACACATGTTCCCCATCCTGAACCCTCCTCCTTCCTCCCTCCCTATACCATCTCTCTGGGTCATCTCAGTGCACCAGCCCCAAGTATCCAGTACCATGCATTGAACCTGGACTGGCGATTCATTTCATATATGATATTATACATGTTCCAATGCCATTCTCCCAAATCATCCCACTCTCTCCCTCTCCCACAGAGTCCAAAAGACTTTTCTATACATCTGTGTCTCTTTTACTGTCTTACATACAGAGCTATCATTACCATCTTTCTAAATTCCATACATATGCATTAGTATACTGTATTGGTCTTTTTCTTTCTGGCTTACTTCACTCTGTATAATCGCTCCAGTTTCATCCACCTCATTAGAACTGATTCAAATGTATCCTTTTTAAATGGCTGAGTAATACTTCATTGTGTATATGTACCACAGCTTTCTCATCCATTCATCTGCTGATGGACAGAGTCCCTTGGACTGCAAGGAAATCCAACCAGTCCATTTTGAAGGAGATCAGCCCTGGGATTTCTTTGGAAGGAATAATGCTAAAGCTGAAACTCTAGTACTTTGGCCACCTCATGTGAAGAGTTGACTCATTGGGAAAGACTCTGATCCTGAGAGGGACTGGGGGCGGTAGGAAAAGGGGACGACAGAGGATGAGATGGCTGGATGGCATCACCAACTCAATGGACATGAGTCTGTGAACTCCGGGTGATGGTGATGGACAGGGAGGCCTGGCGTGCTGTGATGCATGGGGTCGCAAAGAGTCAGACATGACTGAGCAACTGAACTGAACTGAACCTATTTCAATATCTGTCTTAGTAAAATTTCTGGCCTTTACAGAATTAAAACAAAACAAAACAAAACACTTCTTTGGATATTCAGTCAAGAGTAGCAAGTGAATTATAAGCAAATGAAATTAGATTATCATTAGACTCTTTGCCAGCAATGCTTCATTATGGATAAAAATGGAATGCCATATTTAAAGCTCAGGGAAAAAAAAGTTCACCCAAGTGTTAATATAGAAATGATTTTCAACCATAAAGGTCACAGACAAACTCTTAATTTAGGAAATACTATTACCATGAGACCTAAGACTCTGTTACAGAATGAGTTTTAACCAACCAAATGACTAGAGACAGCATAAGGACTTGTGTGACCTTAAAACATATTATTACTTGTACAACTAAGATTAAATGGGGACTAAAAGGACAGAAAAGGATGCATACTGTACAGTTGCTATATATTCAAAGAATGTAGATGAAGTACAGGTATACAATAGAGGGAGTTTAGAAATGGCAAAATGAAAGAAAAAAATTAACTATTTTGGTAAATATTTTGATAGCAGTAGTATCATTACTTTTATTTTGTGTGTAATATAAGATAAAGTAAATGATTAATTATGATAAAATCTAATTTACTTATCCTCTGCATCCTTGATAACCAGGATTCTTGGTGTAGAAATAAAGAAATAAAAATATATTATAGAAAATATTAAACAAATATTTTGCATTCCTGAATTATAGTTGGAAAGATAAGAGCTCACATATAGAATGATTACATATTCTATATTCAGTATAAAATTAGAATTATCACCATTTTCCATATGTAATTAATTAGTAGCTCAGGGCCTTAACATAAACAGTTATTAATATCACACACACGTGCACATATAAAAAACACAACCAGAAATTTTGTGTTTCCTAGTAAAAAACACACACCATTACCTGTAGACTTGACTATTGTATTGAATGTAATGCTTATCAAAACTCTGAGTCCAGCAGCCAATTTGTAGGAAATATAGGACAAAGATACACATTGAATTGTACCATAACTATAAAATTAGCAAAACCTGTAATGTGGAATAATTTACAAATACCTTAAAGGCTAACATAAATAATAGAATAGGATAAAAGGGAAATTTGTAAATGAAAAGCTACTTAACAGACATTTTAAAGAATGGACCAGACTAAGTCATAGTATCTAGGGAATATAAGAAACAGAAGAAAATGATTTCTACAAAAGTCAAGAGTAATGTTTTCTTTGTGGAGGGAAGAGATGGATGGAAACTAGGCACATGGAAATGTTCCTAAGGTAGTTGGCCAAGTTGTATATCTTAACATGGGCAGTGATTAAAAGTGCATTTGACTCATATTACATCATTAAACTATACATGTGTTTTCTGTGGTTTCCTGTATCCCTTGTTTTACAAAAAAAATTCAAATTAATATTTTTAAGTTATGAAGTAAAAATTTTAAAATAGGAATATTAAAATAGCAGTCACATATCATTGTTATACCAGCTCTGAAAGTAGTTCCCTAAGATGTAGATATTAATAGTAATAACTAGTAATAATAATAATAATTTAAACACATTCCAGACTACAATTAAATATGGGAATTCTGTGGAAAATGTGTCTAAAAAGAAAAAGTTAAATAAACTTGAGAGTATTAAGAGTATTGGAGTAACAACAAATATATACATACAAGATTTTATTGTACTAAGCAGATAGTCTTTGTCAGGAAAAAAAAGAGAAAGAGAACATAGAATCTACTAAGAGGAGAACCTTAAAGCTTTATTTTTCCTGAATGTACTGTTATGTTCCCTTTTATTATTACATAAAATTTGTTGTTCAGTCCCTAAGTTGTGTCCAACTCTTTGCAGCCCCATGGACTGCAGCACACCAGGCTTCCCTGTCCTTCACTATCTCCTAGAGTTTGCTTAAACTCATGTCCATTGAGTTAGTAATGCCATCCAACCATCTCATTCTCTGTCACTCCCTTCTCCTGCCCTCAATTTTTGCCAGCATTTGGTGTCCTTTTCAATGAGTCAGCTGTTCACATCAAGTGGCCAAAGTATTAGAAGTTCAGCTTCCATGTCAGTCCTTCTAATGAACATTCAGTGTAGGTTACTTTAGGATTGACTGGATGAACCTCTTTGGTGTCCAAGGGATTCTCAAGAGTCTTCTCCAGTGTCACAGTTCAAAAGCATCTACTCTTCAGCGCTCAGCCTTCTTTATGATTCAACTCTCACATCTGTACATGACTGCTGGAGAGTTTTGACTATATGGATTTTTGTTTGCAAAGTGAAAATAGTCACCTTAAGACAAATTTTTATTCTAAATTATACTTAGTTAATTTGGGGGAATAAACATGAATTGGTTGCTTAGCTTAGTCAAAACTGACCGAAGAAGGCAAAGTGTCTGTATTGGAGATATAGATGGGTAAACATTTGTCTTTTACACTAGAAATTCATTTTGCTGTTTAATAAGGTGTATGATGTATGCATTTAACTGAGTTTAGGTTGTAGTAAGAAAACTTTTAATACATGAGTGCCCCTAATTTTTTCCTTTATTTGCAAAATAAATTTTATCATTCTTTTCTTTCTTTTATTTCCCCCTTCCTGACATCAGAGGGGAGTTCTAATTTGACAGACTTGTTATATAAAACATATAAAACAGAATTTGTAAGAGTAAAAGATGAGGAGAAGTTTATAGACTGGAGCTGGGTCGGAGTTTGAAATGAATGGTTCTTCATAGTACCTGAGTTTGATGAGTAGGGGACAAAAGTTGCACTTTAAAAACATACCTATCTATAGATCCCTTTACATTATTATGATTACTTTGATGTTCTTTTAATTTTTGTGTGCAGCCTTTAGACTTATGCTATTCTTGGGGCAGACGATTTGGAAAATAAATTTACATGCAGCAAACATACAAGAAGGGACCCTTACATGACTGGATTATCATTGGATAGTATAAGCCACTGGAAAACATAATGACTTAAAACAATTATTTCTCAGCAGCCTATTAGTTGACTAGGCAGTTCTTATGTAGTCCAGGCTCTGCTGATCTTGGCTGGGCTTACTTCTGTATTAGCTAATATTAGCTCTGCTTCTGGGATTTATATACTGGGATTTCAGCCTTCCTACATATATTCTCTCATCTTCCTATGATCTATACAGACTTGGTTCTATGTGTGAGTGGCAACACAAGGTCTCTGAAACCTGTGCTCAGAAGCGGCACACCTTCACTTCTCCTGTTTTCTATTAGCCAAAACAAGTAACAAGCCTGATTCAGATTCAAGGGATGGTAGGAAAAAATAAAACTCAAGCTTCTCCTCTTGAAATGAAGAGTTTGTTTTTTAGTTTATTTTTATTATNTCTGAAACCTGTGCTCAGAAGCGGCACACCTTCACTTCTCCTGTTTTCTATTAGCCAAAACAAGTAACAAGCCTGATTCAGATTCAAGGGATGGTAGGAAAAAATAAAACTCAAGCTTCTTCTCTTGAAATGAAGAGTTTGTTTTTTAGTTTATTTTTATTATTTTACTTTACAATACTGTAATGGTTTTGTCAAGTGAAGAGTTTATAAAGTCACATAGCATAGGGTACGGAGACAGGAAAGCCATTAACTGGTACTATAAATTAAATCAATCTACTATAATATCTGATATCATTTAAGATTTAATTTTGCAAGTGGTATTCCAAAAAATAAGAGTTTCTACTTTCTAAACTCATATTTCAAGTTTCCATGTTTCTTCTATAAATATAGAAGCATTTCATAGGTAGTCTTATTAGTTATTTGAGCATGTGGATGAGATTTAACAAAGTTAATTACAGAAAGCTCTCGACTATTAAAGAATGAAAGTAGGATTTAGTGGCTTATAAAAATNAATATAGAAGCATTTCATAGGTAGTCTTATTAGTTATTTGAGCATGTGGATGAGATTTAACAAAGTTAATTACAGAAAGCTCTCGACTATTAAAGAATGAAAGTAGGATTTAGTGGCTTATAAAAATAAGTGTTTAAAAGCTAAAACACATTATATTTGCATAGCATTTTGTGTAAATCATTTAATAACTTTTGTAATTATCATGCTTGTTTATGCATATGTGTTTGAGTTTGGCCTTGAATAATACAAAACCAAAGTAGCAGTAGTTTATACACATTATAAATATATTTATTTTATACAGAATTCAGTAGCTGGGTTAGGAGCATAAGGCACTCTATGGTGTTATATCTGGGCTTCTTTATGTTCCACCATACTTTAAAAATAAACTTTAGAATAAGTTTAGATTTAGATAAAAGTTATACAGATAATAGATGCTTTTCTGAAACTCTCTTGCTTTTTCCATGATCCAGCGAATGCTGGCAATTTGATCTCTGGTTCCTCTGCCTTTTCTAAAACCAGCTTNCATGCAATCTTTCTCTAGTGGTGCTGTGAGGACTCAGTTGTCACAGCAAGGTCACCCCAGAGCATGTAGGATCTTAGATCTTCAACCAGGGATTGAAACTGCATCCCCTGAATAGGGAGGCAGATTCTCAACCACTGGACCACCAGGAAAGTCCTTGAATTTTAAATAATTTATATAACATGACAAATGTTATTTCTTTCTGCATATCTCTTTCATACCTGCAGTTGTTTTCACATATTCACTCTCTAGTATGGTGATTCTCCTTGAAGAGAACTGTCTATTGTCTTGTTCATACTCTCTTACTTCTTAGGGAAGCAAAGTTCTTGTATGTCCTGAGATAGACCTATGGGATTATTGTGTATGCTGACCGCACATTCAGATTTTTGTAGATATTGTGCTATGCTCCATGTTTTATAGTACTTATTTTAACCATCCACTGAACAGTTAACCTATGCAAGTATTAGAATATAACTTACTCTTGGAAGAAAAGCTATGACCAACCTAGATAGCATATTCAAGAGCAGAGATGTTACTTTGCCGACTAAGGTCCGCCTAGTCAAGGCTATGGTTTTTCCAGTAGTCATGTATGAATGTGAGAGTTGGACTGTGAAGAAGGCTGAGCACCGAAGAATTGTTGCTTTTGGACTGTGGTGTTGGAAAAGACTCTTGAGAGTCCCTTGGACTGCAAGGAGATCCAACAAGTCCATTCTGAAGGAGATCAGCCCTGAGATTTCTTTGGAAGAAATGCTAAAGCTGAAACTCCAGTACTATGGCCACCTCATGTGAAGAGTTGACTCACTGGAAAAGGCTCTGGTGCTGGGAGGGATTGGGGGCAGGAGGAGAAGGGGACGACAGAGGATGAGATGGCTGGATGACATCACTGACTCGATGGACGTGAGTCTGAGCTCCCTTAGAGCTCAAGGAGAGAAAAATAATAACTCTGGGAGTTGGTGAAAGACAGGGAGGCCTGGCGTGTTGCAATTCATGGGGTCGCAAAGAGTCAGCCACAACTGAGCAACTGAACTGAACTGAACTGAAATTTTGTTTACAAATTGATTAGACTTTGGTGACAGAACTGTTAAATTCAGAAGCGGACAGTGCAGTGCAATGCAGGTCACAGCAATCATAGCTTCAGGCCATGCATTGTTTCTGTTGTCTCTATTGTCTCTGAATTTTTCCACTTACCTAAAGTACAGTACACAGATTTTAAAAACCGATCTGCATAATTTATTTTCATAATTTAAGAAAGCACTAATGATTCTCTGCAAATAGTGAGGAGAGATGAATTCTAGTTCAAAATCATAATTCCCTAGATATATTGTATGTCATTTCATTTGAAAAGTAAGGCATGTTAGTAACCTATTTCTTTCACAAAGTTATTGAATGATTCAAATAAGATGAAAAAGGTGAATGCGCCTTAACAGTAGTGAGTACTAAATATAAAGTATTATTATTATTCCCTCATTCTTCCTATAGATAACCCAAATCACAAATCACTTTTTTTCAGAGAGAATTAGATAAATTTATTGTACCATTTGTTAGACTATTCTGAGGTTTTGGTTGTATTTTATTTTCAGTTTTCAAAGTTTCTGACAGAGTTTTCTGTAGAAACTAATGACACTTTTCAACAGCTTCTGAATTCCCTGGAGTATGATTGCTGTAATATTTTCTAAGAACTACTAAAATATGGCATGATTTTCTCTTCTCAATGTTGAAGTAACTGGGTATTGTAGTAGTAAGCTTTGCCAGTATTTGCTCCCTTAGAGCTCAATGATTTCTTGAAATGCACATCTTCAATTGATTAGGGTATAATTTCTTGATTATTTGTAACAACAAGAAAGCAACAAAAAACAAAAAGGTCTGTTATTTTTCTCTCCTTAGGAACATTTCTAAGCTGAATGAAACTTTTAAAAGGCCAGTTAAAAGTTTACTGATATCCTTTTTTTTTCTTAATTTTCTTAATGTTGTGTATGCCATCTAAAATTGGTTTTATCAATTTCAAGGGTATAGCAGTCTTTTTTATAATTACTCTTATTTCTCTTATTTTTCCTTGTTGCTTGCCTGAAAAACAAATCAAATATTTGAATTAATGTAATATCCTATTAGTATAAAACAAATTTGAGATGTGATTTAATTTTCTACTCTGAAGAAAGATGAATTTGCTTTTATTAATGCATCAGCACAAACTACAGATGAGATAATGAATGTCAGAATTATGCTTGTTACCTTCTTGAACAACAATATGTGTGTGTGCTAAGTTGTTTCAGTCATGTCTGACCCTTTGTGACCTCATGGACTGTAGTCCACTAGGTTCCTCTGTCCATGGGATTCTTCAGGCAGCATACGAGGTGGGTTGCCCTGCCTTCCTCCAGGGAATCTTCCTGACCCAGGCATCAAACCAGTGTCTCATATTTCCTGCNCATAATTCCCTAGATATATTGTATGTCATTTCATTTGAAAAGTAAGGCATGTTAGTAACCTATTTCTTTCACAAAGTTATTGAATGATTCAAATAAGATGAAAAAGGTGAATGCGCCTTAATAGTAGTGAGTACTAAATATAAAGTATTATTATTATTCCCTCGTTCTTCCTATAGATAACCCAAATCACAAATCACTTTTTTTCAGAGAGAATTAGATAAATTTATTGTACCATTTGTTAGACTATTCTGAGGTTTTGGTTGTATTTTATTTTCAGTTTTCAAAGTTTCTGACAGAGTTTTCTGTAGAAACTAATGACACTTTTCAACAGCTTCTGAATTCCCTGGAGTATGATTGCTGTAATATTTTCTAAGAACTACTAAAATATGGCATGATTTTCTCTTCTCAATGTTGAAGTAACTGGGTATTGTAGTAGTAAGCTTTGCCAGTATTTGCTCCCTTAGAGCTCAATGATTTCTTGAAATGCACATCTTCAATTGATTAGGGTATAATTTCTTGATTATTTGTAACAACAAGAAAGCAACAAAAAACAAAAAGGTCTGTTATTTTTCTCTCCTTAGGAACATTTCTAAGCTGAATGAAACTTTTAAAAGGCCAGTTAAAAGTTTACTGATATCCTTTTTTTTTCTTAATTTTCTTAATGTTGTGTATGCCATCTAAAATTGGTTNATTTGTAACAACAAGAAAGCAACAAAAAACAAAAAGGTCTGTTATTTTTCTCTCCTTAGGGACATTTCTAAGCTGAATGAAACTTTTAAAAGGCCAGTTAAAAGTTTACTGATATCCTTTTTTTTCCCTTAATTTTCTTAATGTTGTGTATGCCATCTAAAATTGGTTGTATCAATTTCAAGGGTATATCAGTCTTTTTTATAATTACTCTTATTTCTCTTATTTTCCCTTGTTGCTTGCCTGAAAAACAAATCAAATATTTGAATTAATGTAATATCCTATTAGTAAAAAACAAATTTGAGATGTGATTTAATTTCTACTCTGAAGAAAGATGAATTTGCTTTTATTAATGCATCAGCACAAACTACAGATGAGATAATGAATCTCAGAATTATGCTTGTTACCTTCTTGAGCANCAAGGGTATAGCAGTCTTTTTTATAATTACTCTTATTTCTCTTATTTTTCCTTGTTGCTTGCCTGAAAAACAAATCAAATATTTGAATTAATGTAATATCCTATTAGTATAAAACAAATTTGAGATGTGATTTAATTTTCTACTCTGAAGAAAGATGAATTTGCTTTTATTAATGCATCAGCACAAACTACAGATGAGATAATGAATGTCAGAATTATGCTTGTTACCTTCTTGAACAACAATATGTGTGTGTGCTAAGTTGTTTCAGTCATGTCTGACCCTTTGTGACCTCATGGACTGTAGTCCACTAGGTTCCTCTGTCCATGGGATTCTTCAGGCAGCATACGAGGTGGGTTGCCCTGCCTTCCTCCAGGGAATCTTCCTGACCCAGGCATCAAACCAGTGTCTCATATTTCCTGCATTGGTAGGTATCTTCTTTATCACTAGCGCCACCTGAAACTATAGAAAAGTATTCTAAAATTTGTCATACAATTCTAAATATTTAGACAAATAAATTATCTTCCCATAAAATTATTAGGATTGCTTTCCTGGTACTGATGCAACTGTCTGATAATAATTTACAGATTCTGGAAGCTTCATAAAGTTCTTTAGGCTGTAATAATCTATTGAACAGTTGCCACAAAATAATAATTAAAATTTATAACATTTGACATTGAATGTGACAAGTAATATTGATATTGTAAATGTCAGAAAATATCCTTGTCTTTTTTTCTACAAGGTGAAAGATATTTTAATTGAACTTCACATATGACATATGTGTGCCAAGTATGATTTCCAAGAGAGCTGCCATTTGGATAAAATGAATTTCTAGTTCATATCTCTATCGAAAAAAAAATTCTCTTGGCTTTTTTGTTTTGTTTCGTTTGTTTCCTGGTTTATTGTTTATTAGATGCTTTTCTCAGGTATAGAGTATAAATGTATTAATAATATAATTAAAGTGAGAGGATATGAGTGTGTGTTAGTGGCTCAGTAATGTCCAACTCTTACAACCCCAAGGACTATAGCCACAAGGATCCTCTGTCCATGGACTTCTCCAGGAAAGAATCTTAGAGTGGATAGCCACTCCCTTCTCCAGGGGATCATCCCAACCCAGGGGCTGAATCCAGGCCTCCTGCACTACAAGCAGATTCATGACCCTCTGAGCCACCAGAGAAGCAAACCTAATAATTATCAAATACTTACCTAATGTCAGATACCTTTCACATATAATTGTAAGACTTTCTCCAAAATAACTCAACAAATAAGATGTGTTCCTATTTTATTTTGTAATAGAGCACACACTAAAGGCCTGTGAGTGTTACTAAGTATATTTCTCAGAAAAGGAAAGTGTAGTAGACTGCAGGGGTTCAGGCTAGCTCTTTCTGACTTATGTGAGCACAGATGCTTTTGAACTTCAGTGTTTTGGGCTTTGGCCACCTGGTGTGAAGAAATGACTCCTTGGAAAAGACCCCACTGCTGGGAAAGATTGAAGGCAGGAGGAGAAGGGGATGACAGACAATGAGATGGTTGGATGGCATCACTGACCTGGTGGACATGAATTTAAGTAAACTCCGTGAGTCGGTAATGGACAGGGAAGCCTGGCGTGATGCATTCCATGGGGTCGCAAAGAGTTGGATATGACTGAGCGACTGCACTGAACTAAACACAGTCTAAAATGGACATTCCTTATGGCTCACCTTATAGTGCACGAGAAAATTATCTTTCAAAACATATGGCATTCTCAAAAAGAAAATGTAGATTGATCCTTTAGACTTCTTCCTTTATGAATGCATTTGGTTACATATAAAAGAAAATTAAGCTAAAAATGTGTCCAAAGAATACAAATGGAGGTAATTTTTAATGCATACCAAAAAGTTCAATAATATGACTGGCATAGGTGTTCAATAATAATGTTGGGAACCATGCATCTTGTTATATTTTTCCCTTAAAAATATATTTGTTACAATTTGAGTTTTTGTTGTTGATGCTGTTGTTGATGTTCATTGTTGTAAACTCAGGGCTACAATATACCTGCTGTATCTTCAGGTATAATAAGTCAATCAGGTGAGTCTGACTCTTTGAGGCCCCATGGACTGCAAAATGTCAGGCTTCCCTGTCCATCATCAACTCCTGGAGCTTTCTCAAACTCATGTTGATCGAGTAGGTGAGGCCATCCAAACATTTCACCCTGTCATCCACTTNCTGCTGTATCTTCAGGTATAATAAGTCAATCAGGTGAGTCTGACTCTTTGAGGCCCCATGGACTGCAAAATGTCAGGCTTCCCTGTCCATCATCAATTCCTGGAGCTTTCTCAAACTCATGTTGATCGAGTAGGTGAGGCCATCCAAACATTTCACCCTGTCATCTACTTCTACTGCCTTCAATCTATGAGAGCATGAGGATCTTTTCCAATGAGTCAGTTCTTTGCATCAGGTAGCCAAAGTATTGGAGTTTCAGCTTCAGCGTCGGTCCTTCCAATGAATATTCAGGACTGATCTTCTTTAGGATGGACTGGTTGGATCTTGTTCCTGTCCAAGAGACTCTCAAGAGTCTTCTTCAACACCACAGTTCAAAAGCATCAATTCTTCAGTGCTCAGCTTTCTTTATAGTCCAACTCTCACATCCATACATGACTACTGGAAAGACTATAGATTTGACTGGTTGGATTTTGTCAGCGAAGTAATGTCTCTGCTTTTTAATGTGTTGTCTAGGTTGGTGATAGCTTTTATTCCAAGAGGAAAGCATCTTTTAATTTCATGGTTACAGTCACCATCTTCAGTGATTTTGGAGCCAAAAAAAATATAGTCTGTCACTCTTTCTATTGTTTCTCTGTCTATTTTCCATGAAGTGAGGGGACAGGTTGCCATGATCTTAGTTCTCTGAATGTTGGGTTTTAAGCCAAATTTTTTACTCTCCTCTTTCACTTTCATCAAGAGGCTCTTTTGTTTTTTTTTTTATCACTTTCTGCCATAATGTGGTGCCATCAGCATATCTGAGGTTATTGATATTTATCCCAGCAATTTTGATTCCAGCTTGTATTTTATTCAGCCCAGCATTTCACATGATGATCTCTGGATATAAGTTAAATAAGCAAGGTGACAATATACAACCTTGATGTACTCCTTTTTCTATTTGTTACCAGTGTGTTGTTCCATGTCCAGTTCTAACTGTTGCTTCTTGACTTAAGAACAAATATCTCAGAAGGCAGGTCAGGTGGTCTGGTATTCCCATCTCTTGAAGAATTTTCCAGGTTGTTGTGATCCACATAGTCAAAGGCTCTGGCATAGTCAACAAAGCAGAGGTAGATGTTTCTCTGGAACACCCTTGCTTTTGCAGTGATCCAGAGGATGTTGGCAACTTGATCTCTGGTTCCTCTGCCTTTTCTATATCCAGCTTGAACATCTGGAAGTTCATGATTCACTTACTGTTGAAGACTGGCTTGGAGAATTTTGAGCATTATTTTGTTAGCCTGTGAGATGAGAGCAGTCGTGTGGTAGTTTAAGCATTCTTGAACATTGCTTTTCTTTGAGATTGGAATGAAAATCAACTTTTTCCAGTCCTGTGCCCACTGCTTAATTTTCCAATTGTGCTACATATTGAGTGCAGCACTTTCACATCATCTTTCAGGATTTGAAATAGCTCAACTGGAATTCCATCACCTCCACTAGCTTTGTTCATAGTGATGATTCCTAAGGCCCACTTAACTTCACAATCCAGGATGTCTGGCTCTAGATGAGTGCTCACACCATCATGGTTATCTGGGTTGTGAAGAATTTTTATATAGTTCTTTGTATTTTTGCCACCTCTTAGGATCTTCTGTTTCTGTTAGGTCCATACAATTTCTGTCCTTTATTGTGCCTGTCTTTGCATGAAAATTTCCCTTCATATCTCGAATTTATTGAAGAGAGCTCTAGGCTTTCGCATTCTTTATTTTTCTCTATTCTTTGTATTGATCACTGAGGAAGGCTTTCTTATCTCTCCTTGCTGTTCTTTGGAACTCTGCATTCACAAGGATGTATCTTTCCTTTTCTCCTTTGCCTTTAGCTTCTCTTCTTTTCTCAGTTATTTGTAAGGCCTCTTTAGACAACCATTTTGCCTTCTTGCATTTCTCTTTCTTGGGGATGGTCTTGATCACTGCCTCCTGTACAGTGTCACGACCTCCATCCATAGTTCTTCAGGAACTCTGTCTATCAGATCTAATGCCTTGAATCTATTTGTCACTTCTACAGTATAATTTTACAGGTTTTGATTTGGGTCATTCCTGAATGGTATAGTGGTTTTCTCTACTTTCTTCAATTTAAGTCAGAATTTGGCAATAAGGAGTTCATGAGCCACAGTCAGGTCCTGGTCTTGTTTTAGCTGACAGTATAGCTCTCCATCTTTGGCTGCAAAGAATATAATCAATCTCATTTCTGTATTGACCATCTGGAGATGTTCATGTGTAGAGTCATCTTCTGTGTTGTTGGAAGAGGGTATTTGCTATGATCAGTGCATTCTCTTTGGAAAACCCTGTTAGCCTTTGCCTTGCTTGCCTGTTACTCCAGGTATCTCTCGACTTCTTACTTTTGCATTCTGCTGNGATCCAGAGGATGTTGGCAACTTGATCTCTGGTTCCTCTGCCTTTTCTATATCCAGCTTGAACATCTGGAAGTTCATGATTCACTTACTGTTGAAGACTGGCTTGGAGAATTTTGAGCATTAGTTTGTTAGCCTGTGAGATGAGAGCAATCGTGTGGTAGTTTAAGCATTCTTGAACATTGCTTTTCTTTGAGATTGGAATGAAAATCGACTTTTTCCAGTCCTGTGCCCACTGCTTAATTTTCCAATTGTGCTACATATTGAGTGCAGCACTTTCACATCATCTTTCAGGATTTGAAATAGCTCAGCTGGAATTCCATCACCTCCACTAGCTTTGTTCATAGTGATGATTCCTAAGGCCCACTTAACTTCACAATCCAGGATGTCTGGCTCTAGATGAGTGCTCACACCATCATGGTTATCTGGGTTGTGAAGAATTTTTATATAGTTCTTTGTATTTTTGCCACCTCTTAGGATCTTCTGCTTCTGTTAGCTCCATACAATTTCTGTCCTTTATTGTGCCTGTCTTTGCATGAAAATTTCCCTTGATATCTCGAATTTATTGAAGAGAGCTCTAGGCTTTCGCATTCTATGTTTTTCTCTATTCTTTGTATTGATCACTGAGGAAGGCTTTCTTATCTCTCTTTGCTGTTCTTTGGAACTCTGCATTCACCAGGATGTATCTTTCCTTTTCTCCTTTGCCTTTAGCTTCTCTTCTTTTCTCAGTTATTTGTAAGGCCTCTTTAGACAACCATTTTGCCTTCTTGCATTTCTCTTTCTTGGGGATGGTCTTGATCACTGCCTCCTGTACAGTAGCACGACCTCCATCCATAGTTCTTCAGGAACTCTGTCTATCAGATCTAATGCCTTGAATCTATTTGTCACTTCTACAGTATAATTTTACAGGTTTTGATTTGGGTCATTCCTGAATGGTATAGTGGTTTTCTCTACTTTCTTCAATTTAAGTCAGAATTTGGCAATAAGGAGTTCATGAGCCACAGTCAGGTCCTGGTCTTGTTTTAGCTGACAGTATAGCTCTCCATCTTTGGCTGCAAAGAATATAATCAATCTCATTTCTGTATTGACCATCTGGAGATGTTCATGTGTAGAGTCATCTTCTGTGTTGTTGGAAGAGGGTATTTGCTATGATCAGTGCATTCTCTTTGGAAAACCCTGTTAGCCTTTGCCTTGCTTGCCTGTTACTCCAGGTATCTCTCGACTTCTTACTTTTGCATTCTGCTGCTGCTGCTAAGTCACGTCAGTAGTGTTCAACTCTGTGTGACCCCATAGATGGCAGCCCACCAGGCTCCCCCGTCCCTGGGATTCTCCAGGCAAGAACACTGGAATGGGTTGCCATTTCCTTCTCCAATGCAGGAAAGTGAAAAGTGAAAGTGAAGTTGCTCAGTCGTGTCCGACCCTCAGCGATCCCATGGACTGCAGTCTAGTAGGTTCCTCCGTCCATGGGATTTTCCAGGCAATTGTACTAGAGTGGATTGCCATTTCCTTCTCCAGGGAATCTTCCCAACCCAGGGATTGAACCTGGGTCTCCCACATTGTAGACAGATGCTTTACCATCTGAGCCACCAGGGAAGTCCTAGAAGGTCTTGTAGGTTTTCATAGAACCATTCACCTTCAACTTCTTCAACATTACTGGTTGGGGCATAGATTTGGATTACTGTGCTATTGAATGGTTTGCCTTGGAAACGAACAGTGATCATTCTGTCGTTTTTGAGAGTGCGTCCAAGTACTTCACTTCAGATTTTTTATTCACTATGATGGCTACTCCATTTCNATGCTTTACCATCTGAGCCACCAGGGAAGTCCTAGAAGGTCTTGTAGGTTTTCATAGAACCATTCACCTTCAACTTCTTCAGCATTACTGGTTGGGGCATAGATTTGGATTACTGTGCTATTGAATGGTTTGCCTTGGAAACGAACAGTGATCATTCGTTTTTGAAAGTGCGTCCAAGTACTTCACTTCAGACTTTTTTATTCACTATGATGGCTACTCCATTTTGTCTAACAGATTCTTACCCACAGTAGTATACATAATGGTTATCTGAGTTAAATTCACCCATTCCAGTCCATTTTAGTGCACTGATTCCTAAAATGTTGATGTTCACTTTTGCCATTTCCTGTTGACTACTTCAGTTTACCTNTTTTTTATTCACTATGATGGCTACTCCATTTCGTCTAACAGATTCTTACCCACAGTAGTATACATAATGGTTATCTGAGTTAAATTCACCCATTCCAGTCCATTTTAGTGCACTGATTCCTAAAATGTTGATGTTCACTTTTGCCATTTCCTGTTGACTACTTCAATTTACCTTGATTCATGATACCTAACATTCCAGATTCCTATGCAGTTGTTGCTCTTTACAGCATCAGACTTTACTACCATCACCAGTCACATCCACAACTGGTGTTTTTTTGCTTTGTCACCGTCTCGTCATTCTTTCTGGAGTTATTTCTCCACTGATCTCGCGTATCATGTTGGGCACCTACCAACCTGGGGAGTTCATCTTTCAGTGTCCTATCTTTTTACCTTTTTATACTGTTCATGGGTTTCTCAAGACAATAATGCTGAAGTGGTCACCATTCCCTTCTCCAGTGTCAGGCATCATACTGTGAACAAATTACAGGCCACTGGCAAGAGGAAAAGAAAGGGATATCTGTAGCTGACTTCTAGTGTCAGTAGTGTTATTTGCTCAGTTTTGTCTGACTCTTTGTAGCCCTATGCAATGTAACCCACCAGGCTTCTCTGTCCATGGGATTCTCCAGGCAAGAATACTGGACTGGGTTGCCATTCCCTTCTCTACCTGGGACTCCTGCATTGCAGGCAGATTCTTTACCATTTAAGACCACCAGGGCAGTCAGTTGACTTCTTATAAGTTATTCACCTGAAAAGGTCTACAGCTGCAATGGAAGCTAAGATATCAAGATTTAACATATCAAAGAAGGGATAATGAAGTTGATAATGGAATTTTGAACAGCTAATTTAAACTCTCTGCTTTACACACATTATACTATATACTGTACTTTTTTAGAGCTTGCCTAAATCCTGTTTTCACTTATTCATATTTGTCAGACATTCAAGAACTANGTTTTTCCAGTAGTCATGCATGGATGTGAGAGTTGGATTATAAAGAAAGCTGAGCACCAAACAATTGGTGGTTTTGAACTGTGGTGTTGGAGAAGACTCTTGAGAGTCCCTTGGACTGCAAGGAGATCCAACCAGTCCATTCTTAAAGGAGATCAGCCCTGGGATTTCTTTGGAAGGAATGATGCTAAAGAGGAGAAGGGGACGACAGAGGCTGAGATGGCTAGATGGCATCACTGACTTGATGGATGTGAGTCTGAGCGAACTCCAGGAGTTGGTGATGGACAGGGAGGCCTGGTGTGCTGTGATTCATGGGGTCGCAAAGAGTTGGGCATGACTGAACAACTGAACTGAACTGAACTGAAGAATTTATCAATTATTCATTAAGATAATATTTGATAATATCTCTATACTATGTACTTATAACTTGTTTGTAAATAGAACCAGTGTATAAGTTGTTATGGAAAGACAAAAGTGGCACATTTGTGAGCCATGAGGGATCAGAGAAAAATTTTCAGAAGAGGTGATATCTGAGGTGAATCCCAAAGACCAGGTAGATATGCAAAGAATCTGGGACCTGAGCCGGAAATTCCACTGAGAAAGGATTATAAACAAACTTCAGAAGAAGCAAAATGAACAGCTGAGTGTGAATGGAAAACAGAGTTAGCTTGAAGAGGGGTGACAGGCTAGGAGGAACATATTGGAGAAAAAGTAAGCAAGAACCAGATCTTAACAGTTTTGATTGCCCATCTTTAAAGAACTAGAGTTTTATTCTAAATAGATGGGAAGAGTTTGAATGGTTTTAGATAAAGACTTGAAATGATCACACTTTAGGGATCGTATTGTTTGTGTGATGTTTCTATCACCAGATCCTAGAGAAATATATGGCAGAAAATAAGATCCAACAAATATTGGTTGCTAAGTAAATTAAAAAATATTTCGTTGATTACTATATGGACATTTGTCGAATCAGTTAGAAAATCCTGTTGGGTCTACATTGAAAATACATCTAGAATTTCTGATCCTTTCTGCTTTCATTTTGGTGCAGCCCTTGTCTCTCACTTAGATTTTTAATAGCTTCTTAACTGACTTCCCTATATCTGCACTTACTCCTCTACCATTTATTCTCAACACAGCAATAATAAGAATCCTTTAAAATGCAAGCTGGATGATGTCACCTTTGTTCAAAACTCTTTATTTTCCTTCCTTCTCTTTTAGAGTTAGAATTCAGTGACTTTCACATGCTTGCACAGTCTGCTTCTTAGTTTCCTGAGCTCTCTGATCTCCTTCCCTCTTACCTTCATTCATTCTTTCACAGCAACCTTGAATCTTGCTCTTCCTCAGTCTCACCCACAATAAAAGTTCATTGTTGACATATGACTCAGAGTCTTTTCCTCTATCCACATCAGTGCTTTTGATCTTTGAAGCCTACCTTAAGCACACTTCTAAAAATATTTATTTTACCTCTTCCCAGCACTCTCATTCCTCTTACTTGACTTAATTTTTTTTCATAGCACTCATTAATTTCTAACGTGTGAATTACCTAAATTATTTTTATTTCTATCTTTCCTTCCAGGAGAATGCAAGTCCTATGACAGCTGAATTTTTTTCCCCCTTCTTTTGTTAAACTAACCCTAGTATAAGGAGATGTCAGTCTTATAGTAGGTGCTTAAAAATATTCCTCAGATGACAAAGGAAGAGAGAAACAGGGGATGCACTTTGAAAGCTACTATCCATTGATTAATATAGTACAGTGCAGGAAGAAAGAAATGGGTTCAGTTCAGTTGACTACTCAGTCGTTTCCGAGTCTTTGCAACCCCATGAATTGCAGCACGCCAGGCCTCCCTGTTCATCACCATCTCTTGGAGTTCACTCAGACTCACGTCCATCAAGTCCGTGATGGCATCCAGCCATCTCATCCTCGGTCGTCCCCTTCTCCTCCTGCCCCCAATCCCTCCCAGCATCAGTCTTTTCCAATGAGTCAGCACTTCGCATGAGGTGGCCAAAGTACTGGAGTTTCAGCTTTAGCATCATTCCTTCCAAAGAAATCCCAGGGTTGATCTTCTTCAGAATGGACTGGTTGGATCTCCTTGCAGTCCAAGGGACTCTCAAGAGTCTTCTCTAATACCACACTTCAAAAGCATCAATTCTTCGGTGCTCAGCCTTCTTCACAGTCCAACTCTCACATCCATACATGACCACTGGAAAAACCATAGCCTTGACTAGACAGACCTTAGTCAGTAAAGTAATGTCTCTGCTTTTGAATATACTATCTAGGTTGGTCATCACTTTTCTTCCAAGGAATAAACGTCTTTTAATTTCATGGCTGCAGTCACCATCTGAAGTGATTTTGGAGCCCCCAAAAATAAAGTCTGACACTGTTTCCACTGTTTCCCCATCTATTTCCCATGAAGTGATGGGACCGGATGCCATGATCTTTGTTTTCTGAATGTTGAGCTTTAAGCCAACTTTTTCACTCTCCTCTTTCACTTTAATCAAGAGGCCCTTTAGCTCCTCTTCACTTTCTGCCATAAGGGTGGTGTCATCTGCATATCTGAGGTTATTGATATTTCTCCC
>SJYW01029658.1:192621-260481 GCA_006410735.1 Raphicerus campestris | reverse complement strand
CATGAGGTGGCCAAAGTACTGGAGTTTCAGCTTTAGCATCATTCCTTCCAAAGAAATCCCAGGGTTGATCTTCTTCAGAATGGACTGGTTGGATCTCCTTGCAGTCCAAGGGACTCTCAAGAGTCTTCTCTAATACCACACTTCAAAAGCATCAATTCTTCGGTGCTCAGCCTTCTTCACAGTCCAACTCTCACATCCATACATGACCACTGGAAAAACCATAGCCTTGACTAGACAGACCTTAGTCAGTAAAGTAATGTCTCTGCTTTTGAATATACTATCTAGGTTGGTCATCACTTTTCTTCCAAGGAATAAACGTCTTTTAATTTCATGGCTGCAGTCACCATCTGAAGTGATTTTGGAGCCCCCAAAAATAAAGTCTGACACTGTTTCCACTGTTTCCCCATCTATTTCCCATGAAGTGATGGGACCGGATGTTATGATCTTTATTTTCTGACTGTTGAGCTTTAAGCCAACTTTTTCACTCTCCTCTTTCACTTTCATCAAGAGACTTTTTAGCTCCTGTTTACTTTCTGCCATAAGAGTTGTGTCATCTACATATCTGAGGTGATTGATATTTCTCCCTGCAATCTTGATTCCAGCTTGTGTTTCTTCTAGTCCGGCATTTCTCATGATGTACTCTGCATATACTTTAAATAAGCAGGGTGACAAATATACATCCTTGGGTTAGCTTGTTGATTTTGGAAACTCTTGGTTGTATGTAAAGTGCTATTTTTTTAGCCCTAGTTTCTCACCTTCTAGCTGATTGTGCTCACAACCTTCCCTAGGCCTTTATATTAATATATAGGTTTCTGGAACTGCTATGATAGATAGTGGTGCACTTGATGTGGAAGACTGAGAAAGAGAACTGTGTTAGAGACAACTCTCAGATTTCTGGGATGAACCTAGATATGCCATATCAGAGATTAGGAGTGCTGGAAGAGGATTATGCTTGGAGGCAGGCTCAAGTTTAAACTTGATTATGGTCAGTGACATCCAGGAGCCAAAACTGTTTTGGCTGAATAGACTAATTAGTCAAATACTGAGAAGAGACTAGCTGAATTCAGTTACTTGCCCCAAGCTTTGAAATAACTGATTGCTAAATGACTGTGTATTAACTGAAAGGAATGAGAAATATTATATGACATATAAAGATATTAAATATCATGTGTTAGTGTCAGCCAGAGAAACATTACCAGTAAGAGCAAATATTGAGATTTACTGCAAGGAATTGACTTCCATGCTTTTAGGAGGTAAGGATGAAAATCTGAATCCCACAAGGTAGGCCTTCAGGAAGGATAGGCTGGAATTCTGGGACACAAGTCAAAGCTTTTGTCCTCAGGCAGAATTTTTTTCTCTTTAGGGAAGCCTCAGTTCTATTCTTAGGGTCTTTCAACTGATTGAATCAAGCCTACTCAGATGAACTAAAAGAATCCCTTTACTTAAAATTGGCTATTCCTGAACTTTACTCATAACTGTAACATGCTTTCACAGCTATATTTAGATTAGTATTTGATTGAATGACTAGAGTCTGGAGCTGACACACAAACTATCACACCCAGCTCTCTTATGCTGCAACTTTTATAAATTCTGTAATTTATTAAGTTTAAGTTTTATGCACATCAAATATGTTTTAATATAATTAGATATGTTAAGTGATCCATTTGCATTATCCATCACTAGATATTTGTCTCAACATGTGTGTTTTGAACTTACCTGCTTTTAAACTTTATCCTTACTTATTATAATTTCCTTACTTATGATTCTGCTTCCAAGAGTGACTTCATTTTCTAAATGTTCTAGTTTAATTTGAAAAAAACAAGTCTGTATACCTCTTTGATATGCTAGTATTAGTTTCTCTGAGTATTAGAAATTTTGATGTCCTGGAAAAATAACTATTTGAAAAAATACATATTTATATATTTTGAGTATATAAATAATTTTTATTTCTAATTTGTACATTTAGTACATGAATTTTTCAATATTATCACAAAGTAAACTATTCACTTTTCCCACCTTCCCAGTCTTTGTTGAGAAAGCCATTGTATTTCTCTCTGATAGCATATTATTTAGTGAATAGAAATAGGTGTCTTTCACATTATTTTTATAACATTAGATTTTTAAATATTCTTTTTAATTTTCTTTCCCTCATTGTCTGTGAAAGTATTACTTGATGGTATAATTTTAATACTAATTTGAATGAGGGAAGAACAAAACACTTCCTCAGAGGAGGAAGTGAATTGCTCTTACTAGGGGATTTAGAAAATGTTTTATTAATTAGGAAATAACTTAATCATGGTCCTAAAGTAGGTAGGTGTTTCACAGGTTGAGAATGGGATATTTCAGGTGGGAGGGGACTATATCATAGACAACACCAAACAGGAATAAAAAGCATTGGAACAATTAGGGTGAATGGAGGGTGAGTGCATGAAATGAAATAAAGAGAAATCAAGTTGCAGAAGTTGGTTGGATTGAAATTGAAGTTATGTATATCAAAATAAAAAATAAATAAGCAATATAAAGAATAAGTAAGCAATAGGAAATTCTCAAAATTTTAGGCTTTTATACTTTATTGATATTTATCTACATGTGCTTATCACAGTGCTTGATACATGGCAGTTATTCAATAAATACTTTGGTGATAGAACACATCCTGTGTTGTTTAAGAGCAAATCTGTTTTTAAATAAAGTAGCTCTTAGCTGTATTGAAGATTGAATTTGCATGGTGAGTGGCAGAAGGAACAAATAGGAGGTCAGAAAAAAAGAGATTGGGTTTGAAAACTTTTCCCCCCTAACTATAAGCATTTTAAAAGATAGATTTTGTATTCGTATCAAAGGTTTAAACATGTTTTTATGAAAAAGAGGCAGTTATGCATTGTAACATTAAATCACATTGAAACTTGTCTGTGAACAATAATATTTACAAACATTAAAATTATATCAAGGGGAGAATGATGTTATGCAGTTTCAGAGTTTTTATAATCTTTTTGTTAGGGAAGATTCTGAAAAACCACTTTTGGCATTAGATCAATGTTGTAAATTTGCCAACATATTTTTCTGCAATATCAAAGATATTAAAGACATAACTAGAAATTGAATCTGAAATAATAGTCCAGCCCTGGGATTTCCTCTTTTTCTGCTGATAAGTAATTGGATTGTATCTAAAGGTAATCAGTTCAGTTCAGCTCAGTCGCTCAGTCATGTCTGACTCTTTGCAATCCCATGGACCATAGCACACCAGGCCTCCCTGTCCATCACCAACTCCTAGAGTCTACCCAAACTCATGTCCATTGAGTTGGTGATGCCATCCAGCTATCTCATCCTCAATCATCCCCTTCTCTTCCTGACTTCAATATTTCACAGAATCAGGGTCTTTTCAAATGAGTCAGTTCTTTGCATCAGATTGTCAAAGTATTGGAGTTTCAGCTTCAACATCAGTCTTCCCCATGAACACCTAGGACTGATCTCCTTTAAGATGGACTGGTAGGATCTCCTTGCAGTCCAAGGGACTCTCAAGAGTCTTCTCCAACATCACAGTTCAAAAGCATCAATTCTTTCATGCTCAGCTTTCTTCACAGTCCAACTCTCACAACCATATATGACCAGTGGAAAAACCATAGCCTTGACTAGATGGACCATTGTTGGCAAAGTAATGTCTCTGCTTTTTAATATGCTGTCTAGTTTGACCATAATTTTTCTTCCAAGGAGTAAGTGTCTTTTAATTTTATGGCTGCAGTCACCATCTGCAGTGATTTTGGAGCCCCCCCTAATAAAGTCAGCCAGTGTTTCCCCATCTATTTGCCATGAAATGATGGGACCAGATGCCATGATCACAGTTTTTTGAATGTTGAGCTTCAAGCCAAGTTTTTCACTCTCCTCTTTTACTTTCATCAAGAAGCTCTGTAGTTCTTCTTCACTTTCTGCCATTAGGGTGGTGTCATCTGCATATCTGAGGTTATTGATATTTCTCCCAGGAATCTTGATTCCAACTTGTGCTTCATCTAGGCCAGTGTTTCTCATGATATACCTTGCAAATAAGTTAAGTAAGCAGGGTGACAATATAGAGTCTTGACATACTCCTTTTCCTATTTGGAGCCAAATAAGAAATAGTAAAGGTAATACTTTCTGCTATAGTGGAGTGTCCTATGTGTCTCTGAAAATTTTTTTATATTCTTTGCACAGATTGATCCTGCAGATTAAAGAGTTCATGGTTGTGATTTCAAGTTGGACTTATTAAGACCCATTCTTTCTGAGTGAAAACACAGAGTGATGAGCAATTTGTTTGAATCCTCTTGGGAAAGGGATAGGATTACTTCAGAATGCCTCATGGTTAGTTTTTCACTAGAGTCTGCCAACTTTAAAACCTAAAATAAAATAACGTGTTTCTGAATTTGTATGATTTGAGATAGATATTGCATACAAGAAAAGAAGAAAGAAAGAAAGAAAGAAACAACCTCACAGAGTTTACATTTTGCTTATAGTTATAACAAAGTTGAAATAAAGCCAAGCGACCCAAACAACTATTACCTGCAAAAAAGCAGCATATATTAAAAATATTTTTGATAGTAATCAAATAGTAGTTTAGGTAGTAGTTATTAATCTTAAAATAATTTTCAAAATATCTTAAACAGGAGGAACTTAAATATTTTCAGTACTAAAGTATAGGCGGATATTTTAGTGTGTGTGTGTGTGTGTGTGTGTGTGTGTATGTGTGTATTTGGTTATTTTTACACATCTTTGCAGTCCTGAATGGTTCTCACTCTTTTAAAGCTGATGCTTTCATTCAGAACCAGTAATCTTTCCCACCAACCCAACAATCTCCTTTTNTGGTAGGATCTCCTTGCAGTCCAAGGGACTCTCAAGAGTCTTCTCCAACATCACAGTTCAAAAGCATCAATTCTTTCATGCTCAGCTTTCTTCACAGTCCAACTCTCACAACCATATATGACCAGTGGAAAAACCATAGCCTTGACTAGATGGACCATTGTTGGCAAAGTAATGTCTCTGCTTTTTAATATGCTGTCTAGTTTGACCATAATTTTTCTTCCAAGGAGTAAGTGTCTTTTAATTTTATGGCTGCAGTCACCATCTGCAGTGATTTTGGAGCCCCCCCTAATAAAGTCAGCCAGTGTTTCCCCATCTATTTGCCATGAAATGATGGGACCAGATGCCATGATCACAGTTTTTTGAATGTTGAGCTTCAAGCCAAGTTTTTCACTCTCCTCTTTTACTTTCATCAAGAAGCTCTGTAGTTCTTCTTCACTTTCTGCCATTAGGGTGGTGTCATCTGCATATCTGAGGTTATTGATATTTCTCCCAGGAATCTTGATTCCAACTTGTGCTTCATCTAGGCCAGTGTTTCTCATGATATACCTTGCAAATAAGTTAAGTAAGCAGGGTGACAATATAGAGTCTTGACGTACTCCTTTTCCTATTTGGAGCCAAATAAGAAATAGTAAAGGTAATACTTTCTGCTATAGTGGAGTGTCCTATGTGTCTCTGAAAATTTTTTTATATTCTTTGCACAGATTGATCCTGCAGATTAAAGAGTTCATGGTTGTGATTTCAAGTTGGACTTATTAAGACCCATTCTTTCTGAGTGAAAACACAGAGTGATGAGCAATTTGTTTGAATCCTCTTGGGAAAGGGATAGGATTACTTCAGAATGCCTCATGGTTAGTTTTTCACTAGAGTCTGCCAACTTTAAAACCTAAAATAAAATAACGTGTTTCTGAATTTGTATGATTTGAGATAGATATTGCATACAAGAAAAGAAGAAAGAAAGAAAGAAAGAAACAACCTCACAGAGTTTACATTTTGCTTATAGTTATAACAAAGTTGAAATAAAGCCAAGTGACCCAAACAACTATTACCTGCAAAAAAGCAGCATATATTAAAAATATTTTTGATAGTAATCAAATAGTAGTTTAGGTAGTAGTTATTAATCTTAAAATAATTTTCAAAATATCTTAAACAGGAGGAACTTAAATATTTTCAGTACTAAAGTATAGGCGGATATTTTAGTGTGTGTGTGTGTGTGTGTGTGTGTGTGTGTGTGTGTGTGTATGTGTGTGTTTGGTTATTTTTACACATCTTTGCAGTCCTGAATGGTTCTCACTCTTTTAAAGCTGATGCTTTCATTCAGAACCAGTAATCTTTCCCACCAACCCAACAATCTCCTTTTCATTAGAAAAAAACACCAGAAAGAGAAACTTTGGTTAAATCAATGTTTAAGGATTAAACAGATGATGAGCAACACATCACTTTAATTATGGAATTCTTGAGAGTGTACTTATTCCTTTCTTTTTCCCTCCTGGATTGTTCCCTGGGAAAGATTACTTATATAGTATGACCCTGACTACAGCAGTCTTACATGACAGGCATAGAATATTGCAGGCAAACAATTTTGACTTAGAAATTTGTCTCCACCCATCAATTTTATTATCAAAAATTGCTTGTACTCCTAAGATGTGTACTAATTGTCTACCCAATAAAACTTCACAAGTATATATGTAAAATTGCCTTGGGCTCTATCTTCATTCAGCAGGCATTAAAAATTCTATGCTTCAGTAATGAGTTCAAACTTATTTATAAATCAACAGTAAAAGAAGCTATATCTTGTTCATTTAGTGTTGGTATGTTCAGCATATAGTAAAAATTTTATAAGGCCCTTCACCTTCCTTATCTATGGACATTGGCAAATTTCTTGCCTTAATAGATATGGCCTACTTGTTCACCCAGTAATTTTTTGTCTACATTGAGCACTAAACAACTTGGTCTCTTTGGAAATTGAAAAAAAAGGAAAACCTTCATTTTACCTGAATTTTGTAGATTGTATTATGCTGATTTTCAATCAGTATATAAATCTACCAAACCAAGCCTAGGTATAATTCAAACAGCAATGCATATCAAGTTAAGAGGATGTGTACCTTTGTTTGGGAACTTCAATATCAACTGGAGTTGAAGATGAACTTCATGGAGTAGGAGATGGATGATGGAGATATTTCAAGTAATAATTGAACCATATGTATTATTCAATTCACCAACCTTTTATAAGTAGAAAGTACTTGTATTAACTTGTTGAAACTTTTGATTGCTATAATTATACAGATCAAGATAATAATTATATTTCTATCAAATCCTAACCAAAGGATTGACTAACTCCACTAGTTCCCCTTTAAAAATTCTTCCTAAAATTGAGCACAGTGAGGAAAGTGGTAATATTTGTGTTAGAAGGAAAATTGTAAAATATTTCTTTTTAAAGAATAAATTTCTATGCTGAATAGTTGCAAACACAGAAATTAGCACATTCCCGTTTATTAGTTATTTTGAATTTATCTCTTTTTCTCCTTAGTTAGGATGAATTCTTTGTAGTCCACTTTGTCACTGGCAATTTTGTGGTGTCTTCCTGTCATTAACTTTCACATTTCCCAATTTCTGTCTTAGAGCTCTACTTAATATCAAGCAAAGTCATGAGTTTAAAATAATATCTGCTTAAACCCTTCATTGAAAATTAAGGAAGAGTCTTAGTTTGCAGATTCTCTGAGGATCCTGTCTCATTTAATTTTATATTTCTAAATTATAGAATAATGTCAAGTATGTAGTAGTTGCTCAACAAATGTATGTTTAATTTAAAAAATATTTTCCAGAGCTTCACTGCTTTACATTAAATTAACATTTATTACTAAACATTCATTATAATTGCACTAACAGTTTCAGTGCTTTGAGATGATAATAGGCTACTTTGACTAAACAAGCTTCCTCTTTGTCAGACACTGTACATATTTATGAATGAATTAATTGCTCACTTATGAGTTAAGTTCCTTTCAGTTTATTTTTATATCTGAGGAAATTAAGAAAGAGACTAGTTAAGTAAACTAGTTAAGTAAACTGCCCAATGTTATACAAGAATACAAGGCCCAACATCACCCAACCCCCAGTAGCACCCTGTGTAAGATGCCTCATCTAAACAACAAACAAGACAAAAATACAAACCCAATCATCAGCAGACAGGATCAAGACTTCACTCAGCCTTGCCCATCAGAGGAAAAACAAACAAAAACTCAGCATATATGTCACCGTATAAGAAGCTTATACAAACCACTGGACCAACCTTAAGAGGACAGAAACCTAAAGGAAGAAAGAGTTGAAGCTTAAAGTCTTGGAAAAGGGGACCTCAAACACAGTAAGTTAAAAGAAATAATAAAATAATGAAAAGGCAGAGAAATACTATACATGAAGGAATAAACTAAAAACACAGAAGTCTAAATAAATGAAGAGGAAATAGGCAAACTGTCTGAAAAAGAATTCAGAATAATGATAGTAAAGATGATCAAAAACCTTAAAAACAAAACAGTAAAAATGCCAGAATCAATTAACAAAGACCTAGAAGAAGTAAAGAATAAATATACAGAGACAAATAACACACTTACTGAAATTAAAAATACTCTAGAAGGAATCAATAGCAGAATATCTGAGGCAGAAGAATGAAGATAAAATAGCTGTAAGATAAAATGGTGGAAATAAATTCTGAAGAACAGAATAAAGTAAAAACAATGAAAATAACTGAGGATAGTCTCAGAGATCTCTGGGACAATATCAAACACACAAACATTCGAATTATTAGAGTCCTTGAAGAAGAGAAAAAGAAAGGGTATGAGAAAATTTTTGGAGAGATTATAGTTGAAAGTTTCCCCAACATAAAAAAGGGAATATTCAATAAAGCCCAAGAGGCACAAAGTATCCCATACAGTATAAACCCAAGGAGAAACATGCCAAGACACATGCTAATCAAACTAACAAAGGCTAAACACAAAGAATATTAAAAGCAGAAAGGGAGAAGCAACATGTAACATCCACGTGAAACCACATATGCTTAATAGCTGATCTTTCAGCAGAAACTCTTCAGGCCATAAGGGAATGGCAGGATATATTTAAAATAATGAAAGGGAAAAATCTGCAACAAAGATTACAGTACCCAGCAAGGATCTTATTCAAAATTGATGGAGAAATAAAAAGCTTTTCAGACAAGCAAAAGTTAAGAAAATTCAGTACCACCAAACATTTGTTGTAGAGGGACTTATATAATCAAGTTAAAGGGAAAAATGTTAAAGGGATTTATATAGTCAAGAAACAGAAGAGAAGAAAAAAAAATCTACAAAATCAACCCCAAACAATTAAGAAAATGGCAATATGAGCATGTATATCAATAATTACTTTAAATGTAGATGGATTAAATGCTCCAACCAAAAGACACAGACTGGCTAAATGGAGACAAAAACAAGACTCATATATATCTTGTCTACAAGAAACCCACTTTAGACGTCGAGACACACATAGACTGAACATGAGAGGATAGAAACATATATTCCATGTAAATGGGAAGCAAAATAAAGCTGGGGTAGCAATCCTCATATCAGACAAAATAGACCTTAAAATAAAAAAAATTACAAGAGATGAGGAAGGACACTACATGATGTTCTAGGTATCAATCCAAGAGGAAGACATAACAATTGTAAATATCTATGCATATATCTATGCAGAGTACATCATGAATAATGCTGGGCTGAAGAAAGCACAAGGTGGAATCAAAATTGCTTGGAGAAATATCAATAACCTCAGATATTAGATGACACCACCCTGTGGCAGAAAATGAAGAAGAACTAAAAAGGCTCTTGATGAAAGTGAAAGAGAGTGAAAAAGTTGGCTTAAAGCTCAACATTCAAAAAACTAAAATCACTGCATCCGGTCCCTTCACTTCATGGCAAATAGATGGGGAAACAGTGGAAACAGTATCAGACTTTATTTTGGGGGGCTTCAAAAACACTGCAGATTGTTATTGCAGCCATGAAATTAAAAGACACTTACTCCTTGGAAGGAAAGTTATGACCAACCTAGGTAGAATATTAAAAAGCAGAGACATTACTTTGTCAATCAAGTTCTGTCTAGTCAAGGCTATGGTTTTTCCAGTAGTCATGTATGGATATGAGAGTTGGACAATAAAGAAAGCTGAGCACAGAAGAATTGATGCTTTTGAACTGTGGTGTTGGAGAAGACTTGAGTTGAACAATAAAGAAAGCTGAGCACTGAAGAATTGATGCTTTTGAACTGTGGTGTTGGAGAAGACTCTTGAGAGTCCCTTGGACTGCAAAGAGATCCATCCTAAAGAGATCAGTCCTGGGTATTCATTGGAAGGACTGATGTTGAAGCTGAAACTCCAATACTTTGGCTACCTGATGTGAGAAAGATAGAGGGCAGGAGAAGGGGATGACAGAGGATGAGATGGTTGGATGGCATCACTGACTCAATGGACATGAATTTGGGTCAACTCCAGGAGTTGGTGATGGACAGGAAGGCCTGGTGTGCTGTGGTTCATGGGGTCACAAAGAGTCAGACATGACTAAGCGACTGAACTGAACTGATGCACACAACATAGGAGCACCTCAATGCATAAGACAAACACTAACAGACATAAAAAGAGAAACTGACACTAACACAATAATAGTAGGAGATTTTAACACCCCACTCACACCAGTGGACAGATCATCAAAACAGAAGATTGCTAAGGAATCATAAGTCTTAAATGATATATTCAATGAAATGGATCTCATTGATCTCTTTAAGACATTCCATCCATATGCAGAATAACACACCTTATTCTCAACTGTACATGGAACATTCTCCAGGATAGACTACATCTTGGGTCACAAATCAAACTTCAATAAATTTAAGAAAACTGAAATCATATCAAGCATCTTCTCCAACCACAATGCTATGAGACTAGATTTCAATTATAAGAAAAAAGACTGTAAGAAACACAAACATATGGAGATCAAACAACATGTTTCTAAATAACCAACAAGTTACTGAAGAAATCAAAAGGGAAATCAAAAAATATTTAGAAACAAATGACAATGAAAACATGACAACTCAAAACCTATGGCATGCAGCAAAAGCAGTCATAAGAAAGAAATTTATAGCCATACAATCCTACCTCAAGAAACAAGAAAAACATCAAATAGACAACCTAACTTTACATCTAAAACAATTGGAAAAAGGAAAACAAAAACCCAAAATTAGTTGAAGGAAAGAAATCATAAAGATCCAAGCAGAAATAAATGAAAAAGAAATGAAAGAAACAATAGTAAAGATCGATAAAACTAAAAGCTGATTCTTTGAGAAGATAAACAAAATTGACAAGTCTTTAGCCAGACTCATCAAGAAAAAAAGAGGGAAGAATAAAATCAAGGAAATTAGAAATGAAAAAGGAGAGGTTACAACAGACAATGCAGAAATATAAAAGGATATAAGAGATTATTATGAACAACTACATGGGGAAAAAATGGATAACCTGGGAGAAATGGACAGATAATAGAAAAGTTCAATCTTCCAAGACTGAACCAGGAAGAAATAGAAATTATGAATAACTCGATTATAAGCACACTGAATTTGAAGCTGTGATTTAAAATCTCCTCAAACAACAAAAGCTCAGGACCAGATGGTTTCACAGAATTCTATCAAACAGTTAGAGAAAAGCTTATGCCTATCCTTCCTTCCAAAAATTGCAGAGTAAGGAACACTTCCAAATTCATCCTATGAAACCAACATCACCCTGATACCAAAACCAGACAAAGAGAACACACTAAAATAAAACTACAGGCCAATATCACTGATGAACGTAAATGCAAAAATCCTCAACAAAATTTTAGCAAACAGAATTTAGCAACACATAAAAAAGCTCATATACCATGATCAAGTTGGATTTATTCCAGAAATGCAAGCATTCTTCAATATAAATAAATCAATTCATGTGACACACCATATTAACAAATTGAAAGATAAAAACCATATGATAATAAATGCAGAAATAATAGATGCAGAAAAAGCCTTGACAAAATTCAGCACAAATTTATGATTAAAGCTCTTCACAAAATGGGCATAGAAAGAACTTACCTCAACATAGTAAATGCCATATATGACAAGCCTACAGCAAATATTATTCTCAATGGTGAAAAATTGAAAGCATTCCCTCTAAGATCAGAAACAAGACAAGAGTGCCCACTTTCCCCATTATTATTCAACATAGTTTTGGGAGTCCTAGCTGCAGCAATCAGATAAGTAAAAGAAATAAAAGGAATACAGATCAGAAAAGAATAAGTAAAGCTCTCACTGTTTGCAGAAGACATGATACTATACATACTGCTGCTACTGCTAAGTCGCTTCAGTCGTGTCCAACTCTGTGTGACCCCATAGACAACAGCCCACCAGGCTCAGCTGTTCCTGGGATTCTCCAGGCAAGAACATTGGAGTGGGTTGCCATTTCCTTCTCCAATGTATGAAAATGAAAAGTGAAAGTGAAGTCGCTTAGTTGTGTCCTACTCTTCATGACCTCATGGACTGCAGCCTACCAGGCTCCTCTGTCCGTGGGATTTTCCAGACAAGAGTACTGGAGTGGGTTGCCATTGCCTTCTCTGATACTATACATAGAAAACCCTAAAGATAGCATCAGAAAATTACTAGCGCTAATCAATGAATTTAGCAAAGTTGCAGGATACAAAATCAATACATAAAAATCACTTGTATTTCTATATACCAACAATGAAAAATCAGAAAGAGAAATTAAGGAATTAATCCCATTCACCTATGCAACAAAATAAATTAAATATCTAGGAATCAACTTACCTAAGGAGACAAAAGAATTGTATACAGAAAATTATAAGACACTGATGAAAGAAATCAAAGACAACATAATGGAGAGATATTCCATGTTCCTGGGTAGGAAGAATCCATATTGTGAAAATGACTCTACTACCAAACACAATCTACAGATGCAATGAGATCCCTTTCAAATTACCAATGGCATTTTTCACAGAACTAGAAAAAAAAAAAATTCACAATTCATATGGAAACACAAAAGACCCTGAATAGCCAAAGCAATCTTGAAAAAGAAGAATGGAGCTGTTGGAATCAACCATCCTGACTTCAGATTATATCACAAAGCTACAGTCATCAAGACAGTATGATACTGGCACAAAACCAGAAATATAGACCAACAGAACAAGATAGAAACCCAGAAATAAATAAATCCATGCACCTATGGATACCTTATTTTTGACAAAGAAGGCAGGAATATACAATAAGGCAAAGTCAGCCCCTTCAATAAATGGTTCTGGGAAAACTGGACAGCTACTTGTTAAAGAATGAAATTAGAACACTTCTTAATGCCATACAAAGAGATATAGTGAAAATGGATTAAAGGCCTAAATATAAGATCAGAAACTATAAATACAAGCAGCTCATACAACTCAATACCAGCAAAACAAACAACTCAACCAAAAAATGAGGAAAAGACCTAAACAGATATTTCTCCAAAGAAGAAAAATAGATGGTTAACAAACACATGAAAAGATGCTCAACATCACTCATTATTATAGAAATGCAAATCAAATCTAAAATGAGATATCACCTCACCCTGGTCAGAATGGGCATCATCAAAAAGTCTACAAACAATAAATGCTGTAGAGGGTGTGGAGAAAAGGGACACTCTTGCACTGTTGGTGGGAATGTAAATTGATACAGCCACTATAGAAGATGATATGGAGATTTCTTAAACAATTAGAAATAAAACCACCTTATGGCCCAGCATTCCCACTCTTAGGCATATACCCTGAGGAAACCAAAATTGAAAGAGACACATGTATCCCATTGTTCACCACATCACTATCTACAATAGCTAGAACATGGAAGCAATCTAGATGTCCATCGACAGATGACTGGATAAAAAAGTTGTGGTACATATGCACAATGGAATATTACTCAACAATAGAAAGGAATGCATGAGTCAGTTCTGATGAGATGGATGAAACCAGAACCTATTATACAGAGCAAAGTGAGTCAGAAAGAGAAACATAAATATCGTATTCTAACACACATATATGGAATCTAGAAAAATGGTACTGAAGAATTTATTTATAGGGCAGCAATGGGAAAACAGAATTAGAGAATAGACTTATGGACATGGGGAGAGGGGAGGAGAGGGTGAGATGTATGGGGAGAGTAGCATGGAAACTTTCATTTCCATATATAGAATCAATAGCCAATGGGAATTTGCTGTATGACTCAGGAAACTAAAATAGGGGTTCTGTGTCAACCTAGAGGATGGGATGGGGAGGGAGAGGGGAGGGAAGTTCAAAAGGAAGGGGATATATGTATACTTAGGGCTGATTCATGTTGAGGTTTGACAGAAAACAACAAAATCATATAAAACAACTATCCTTCAATAAAACAATGAATTAAAAATTGCTATTCCCCAATATATGTACAATGACATATAAAAATGTACTTTAGCAGAAAATTAGAAATTGAAATAATCATAATAATGGAAAATTCTTTAATGTTGACATTTAAAATTATAACTCAACCAGAGAGTTGTCCTCATTTTACTGCTTCTTGATTAGAATGCCATCACAGATGGCAATGGGAAGTATACTGACATTGGGAAGCTCTTTAGTATACTATGCACTTTTGTCATGAACCTTTCTATTTCCATTCGTCTTCTTCTACCCAGGATAGATTTTAACATTTTCTGGAAGTTGATACTCAGCAAAAGGGCATGATTTGCTCTTTGTGGAAATGAGAACATGACCATTTCACCAGCTGATCTGCATTGCAGGGTACCTGGGCATGAAGCCAGCAGCCTTAGAGAATGAGACTAGGTTGATATCCTCTTGAGTTCATATCCAAGAAGTTATTTTTCGGTGCCCTCAATGATCAAAGGCGAGGATAAAGCTGTTTCTTTGTAACTGCCTAACATAAATTGATAGTAGCTTGAATAAACAGCAGTGTTTGAGGCTAAGATAAAACATGAGTAGCTCTTCAAAGGTACAGGTTCATAACTGGTTCTTTGACTACAGATTCAGTACTGATTCAGTTTTAGCACTTAATTATTTCTGATGACTGATAAAAGCACACATTTTCCTTGCATTTCCTCACATGTCACAAATGTTTCCAAAGTAGAATGTAGAAGATGGCACCCATGAGTAGTATACAGTTCCTTCTTATGTTGGGATTGGTGATTTAGTTGCTAAATTGTGTTGGACTCTTGCAACCATGGACTGTAGTCTGCCAGGCTCCTCTGTCCATGGGATTCTCCAGACAATAATACTGGATTGGGTTGCCATTTTCTTCTCAGGGGGTTTTCCTGATCCAGGAATGTAACCCAGGTCTCCTGCATTGTGTCCCAATAAACCTGTCACAGGTTGAAAATATTGTAAGTAACAAATGCACTTAATATACCTAATTTGCCAAACGTCATAGCTTAGCTTAGCCTAGCCTGTATTAAATGCTCAGAACACTTAGCTTAGCCTACAGTTGGGCAAACTTATCTAACACAAAGCCTGTTTTATAATAAAGTAAGCTTTGAATACTGTCTAAAATTGAAAAACAGAATGGTTCTAAGTGTGTCAGTTACTTACGCTCTTAATTACATGGTTGATTGAGAGTTGTAGCTCACTACCAATGCGCAACATCATGAGAGTGTCCTGCTAAATATCACTAGCCTGGGAAAAGATCAAAATTCAAAATCTGCAGTATGGCCTCGACTGAATGTCTATTGCTTTTGACCATCATAAAGTTTAAAATCAAAAGTCAGAGGCCATCTACATTTATATTCTCCCCAAGTAAAAAAGGCAAATTTATAATATTTCCTTTTTAGTAGAAATAGGTTTACTTATGCCTGTATAGTCCATCAATTATATTTTATTACACTCATTTCATATTGGTAATATCATATTGCATATTCTGACTCATGAATTTCCTTTTCTGAACACCAGCAAAATTGCCAGCATACTTGAATATTTACCCCATTTCTCACCTTCAGAGAAGTGAAGTGAGGGTAAAGTATTGCCCTCCAGTCAAAGATGGAGATCTAGATTCCTCTAGATACCATTCAAGCTTGCATTCTCAAGAACTTTACTTCTGCTTGTCTCCCTTGTCATCTACCTCACTCTCTTCTTTATAATTCACTTAGGAGAGGATCTTCTATCTCAAAGCAAAACAATCAAATAACAACAAATGAACAAAAAAATAACTAAACAAATTTTCCTTATCCCTACTGCTCCACTTTCTGTTCAGTTTCATAACAAAATTTTTTTAAGTTTTGAAGAGGCTTACCTGAAAAATCAAGGTTATGATGACATCAATGAGATAATGGAAATAAAGAAGACAGGTAACAAATTTATTTTTAATTGATTGTTCTTATAGGTATGAGCATATGTACTACGTTCTCTGTCTTTTTTTAATTTAGTTATCTTTTGCTGCATATTCAATTCAGTTCAGTCACTCAGTCGTATCCAAATCTTTGCAACTGCATGAATCAGCGCGCCAGGCCTCCCTGTCCATCACCAACTCCTAGAGTTCACCCAAACTCATGTCAATCGTGTTTGTGGTGCCATCCAGCCATCTCATCCTCTGTCATCCCCTTCTCCTCCTGCCCCCAATGCCTCCAGCATCCGGATTTTTTTTTCCAATGAGTCAGTCAACTCTTCACATGAGGTGGCCAAAAGTATTGGAGTTTCAGCTTTAGCATCAGTTCTTCCAGTGAACACCCAGGACTGATCTCCTTTACAATGGACTGGTTGGATCTCCTTGCAGTCCAAGAAACTTTCAAGAGTCTTCTCCAACACCATAGTTCAAAAGCATCAATTCTTCAGCTCTCAGCTTTCTTCACAGTCCAACTCTCACATCCATACATGACCACTGGGAAAGCCATAACCTTTACTAGACGGTCCTTTGTTGGTAAAGTACTGTCTCTGCTTTTGAATATGCTATCTAGGTTGGTCATAACTTTCCTTCCAAGAAGTAACTGTCTTTTAATTTCATAGCTGCAAACATAATCTGAAGTGATTTTGGAGCCCCAAAATAATAAAGTCTGACACTATTTCCACTGTTTCCCCATCTATTTCCCGTGAAGTGACTGGACCAGATGCCATGATCTTCGTTTTCTGAATGTTGAGCTTTAAGCCAACTTTTATTTTCCAATTTCACTTTCATCAAGAGGCTTTTTAATTCCTCTTCACTTTCTGCCAAAAGGGTGGTGTCATCTGCATATCTGAGGTGACTGATATTTCCTCTGGCAATCTTGATTCCAGTCCAGCGTTTCTCATGATGTACTCTGCATGGAAGTTAAATAAGCAGGCTGACAATATACAGCCTTGACGTACTCCTTTTCCTATTTGAAACCAGTTTGTTGTTCCATGTCCAGTTCTAACTGTTGCTTCCTGACCTACATATAGGTTTCTCAAGAGGCAGGTCAGGTAGTCTGGTATTCCCATCTCTTTCAGAATTTTCCACAGTTTATTGTGATCCATACAGTCAAAGGCGTTGGCATAGTTAATAAAGCAGAAATAGATGTTTTTCTGGAACTCTCTTGCCTTTTCTTTGATCCAGCAGATATTGACAATTTGATCTCTGGTTCCTCTGCTTTTTCTAAAACCAGCTTGAACATCTGGAAGTTCACGGTTCACATACTGCTGAAGCCTGGCTTGGAGAATTTTGAGTATTACTTTACTAGCATGTGAGATGAGTGCAGTTGTGCAGTAGTTTGAGCATTCTTTGGCATTGCCTTTCTTTGAGATTGGAATGAAAACGGACCTTTTTCAGTCCTGTGGCCACTGCTGAATTTTCCAAATTTGCTGGCAAATTGAGTGCATCAGTTTCACAGCATCATCTTTCAGGATTTGAAATAACTCCACTAGAATTCCATCATCTCCACTAGCTTTGTTCATAGTCATGCTTTCTAAGGCCCACTTGACTTAACATTCCAGGATGCTTGGCCCTAGGTGAGTGATCACACCATCGTGATTATCTTGGTCATGAAGATCTTTTTTTGTACAGTTCTGTGTATTCTTGCCACCTTTTCTTAATATCTTCTGCTTCTATTAGGTCCATACCATTTCTGTCCTTTATCAAGCCCATCTTTTCATTAAATGTTCCCTTGATGTCTTTAATTTTCTTGAAGAAATCTTTAGTCTTTCCCATTCTGTGGTTTTCCTCTATTTCTTTGCATTGATTGTGGAGGAAGGCTTTCTTATCTCTTCTTGCTGTTTTTTGGAACTCTGCATTCAGATGCTTATATCTTTCCTTTTCTCCTTTGCTTTTCACGGCTATTGGTAAGGCCCTCTCAGATAATCATTTTGCTTTTTTGGATTTCTTTTCCATGAGGATGGTCTTGATCCTTGTCTCCTATACAATGTCATGAACCTCCGACCATATTTCATCAGGCACTCTATCAGATCTAGGCCCTTAAATCTATTTCTCACTTCCACTGTATAATTATAAGGGATTTCATTTAGGTCAGATCTGAATGGTCTAGTGGTTTTCCCCACTTTCTTCAATTTAAATCTGAATTTGGCAATAAGGAATTCATGATCTGAGCCACAGTCAGCTCCTGGTCTTGTTTTTGTTGACTGTATAGAGCTTCTCCTTCTTTGGTTGGAAAGAATATAATCAATCTGATTTTGGTGTTGACCATCTGATGATGTCCATGTGTAGAGTCTTCTCTTACGTTGTTGAAAGAGGGTGTTTTCTATGACCAGTGCATTCTCTTGGCAAAACTCTATTACCCTTTGCCCTGCTTCATTCTGTACTCCAAGGCCAAATGTGCCTGTTACTCCAGGTGTTTCTTGACTTCCTACTTTTGCATTCCAGTACCCTATAATGAAAAGGACATCTTTTGGGGGTGTTAGTTCTAAAAGGTCTTATAGATCTTCATAGAACCATTCAGCTTCTTCAGAGTTACTGGTTGGAGCATAGGCTTGGATTACCATGATACCGAATGGTTTGCTTGGAAATGAACAGAGATCATTTTGTAATTTTTGAAGTTTCATCCAAGTATTGCATTTCGGACTCTTTTGTTGACCATGATGGCTACTCCATTTCTTCCAAGGGATTCCTGCCAATAGTAGTAGATATAATGGTTATCTGAGTTAAATTCACCCATTCCAGTCCATTTTAGTTTGCTGATTCCTAGAATGTCTACGTTCAGTCTTGCCATCTTTTGTTTGACCACTTTCAACTTGCCTTGATTCGTGGACCTGTCATTCCAGGTTCCTATACAATATTGCTCTTAATAGCATTGGACCTTGCTTCTGTCGCCAGTCACATCCACAACTGGGTATTGCTTTTGTTTTGCCTCCATACCTTCATATTTTCTGAAGTTATTTCTCCACTGTTCTCCAGTAGCATATTGGGCACCTACTGACGTGGGGAGTTCCCTTTCAGTATCCTATCATTTTGCCTTTTCATACTGTTCATGGGGTTCTCAAGGCAAGAATACTGAAGTGGTTTGCCATTCCCTTCTCCAGTGGACCACATTCTGTCAGACGTCTCCACCATGACTCTCCCGTCTTGGGTGGCCCCACACGGCATGGCTTAGTTTCATTTAGTTAGACAAGGCTTCGTCTGTGTGATCAGATTGGTTAGTTTTCTGTGCTTATGGTTTCAGTGTGTCTGCCCTCTGATGCCCTCTTGCAACATCTACCATCTTACTTGGGTTTCTCTTACCTTGGACATGGGGTATCTCTTCACAGCTGCTCCAGCAAGGTGCAGCCACTGCTCCTTACCTTGGAGAATGCCTATCTCCTCATGGCCACCCCTTCAGAAGAACATGGAGTAGCTCCTCTGGGCCCTCCTGTGCATATTACATTGTCAAAAAACTAGGCTTAAAACAGCATATAATTATTATATCACAGTTTGTATTGAACAGAAATATGGCCCTGCAGATTCAGACTCTCAAAGACCATAATCAAGGAATCCTCTGTTTTTAGTCATCTCAAAACCTGCCTGGGGAAGTATTCACTACCGCTATTACCAAGAATCAGGCTCATGTGGTTCTTGATAATATTCAGTTCTTCATGGGTTTTTGTACTGAACGTCTCACTTCTTTCTAGGCATGGAAGTTTTCTACATCAAATCCTATAAGCTGACAAAGTAGCACAGAACATCTACTAACAAGATGTAAATCATAATCTTTTATAACCTAATCACAGAGGGACATCTCTTCACCTTTGGCATATTTTACAGGTTAGAAGCAAGTCACTAAACCTGTATCAAGAGGAATGGTTACACAAAAGTTCGAATAAAGTACTTAGGAGGTTAAGGATCACTGGGGGCTACATTAGAAGTCTACATTTATTTCTGAAGTCCTAACCATTAAATTTCAAAAAATTGTTCTCCAGAAAAGAAAATATACAATGTAATAGCATTAATACTAATAACCTAGATGTGATATTGAGAGTTGGACTGTGAAGAAGGCTGAGCGCCGAAGACTTGATGCTTTTGAACTGTGGTGTTGGAGAAGACTCTTGAGAGTCCCTTGGACTGCAAGGAGATCCAACCAGTCCATTCTGAAGGAGATCAGCCCTGGGATTTATTTGGAAGGAATGATGCTAAAGCTGAAACTCCAGTACTTTGGCCATCTCATGAGAAGAGTTGACTCACTGGCGAAGACTCTGATGCTGGGAGGGATTGGGGGCAGGAGGAGAAGGGGACGATCGAGGATGAGATGGTTGGATGGCATCACTGACTTGACGGAAGTGAGTCTGAGTGAAGTCCGAGCGACGGTGATGAACAGGGAGGCCTGGCATGCTGCAACTCATGGGGTCACAAAGAGTCAGACACAACTGAGTGACTGAACTGAACTGAGATGTGATATTAAAACATATAAAAAAGAAAACTTATTAAGTACATAAAAAACACTTATAAATGACCAACTGCAATGCAATTCTAATTTTATTAAAATAAGCGAATGGAAAACATCAGAATTGTATAAAGAGTTAATGGCACAATTTCAGATTATAATGGAAAAAAATGTGTATAATCTCCCATACTTTTTTCCCCCAATGTGCAAAGTAGAAAAGACAAGGGCCAAGAAAATGAACCAAAAACATAATAGTATTGTGCCAGGTAATGTTCCAAGTACTTTATTCATTTATTATATATGTAATTTGAGTATTGCATGTCTGTCATCTTATGAGGAAGCAGCTGCTATTATTAACCACATACTACCAATGAGGAAACTAAGAGCCAAAGTATCATGGTTAATAAGTGATAAGGTTATAATGTGAGCTTAGAGTTTCTGACTCCAGAATCCATGCTCTTAAATATCAGACAAAACTGCCTGTTCAGTTGTTACCTACAATGAATTTTAACAAGACTTTCTGGGATAAATAAGAACTTATGGACTATTGCTAGTTCCAAAGTTGTATACTATCACTGATAAAGGGTTATATTTTGTAACTTTGTCTCCTAAAATAGGACATTTTTGAGAGTGAAAGGAATTTATTTTTAATAATCATGTAGGAGCAACAAGTATAAGCAAGCCAGTAGTTCAGGCAAATTGGAATAATGGTTACCTTATATTTCTAGAATGTACTAGGATTGACTTATTGAGAAAGCTTTCCAAGGGAATTTTTCAGAGAAGTCATAACTGATAACTTCCCGTCTATTTTGACTGTTTGGGAGCATTTTTTATAGGCCAAATGCCATTGCTTCATTCTCATTGGACAACAACCTCTTCTCACGCACCCACCAGAAGCTTCCTTACTTTACTTGAGTAAAAACAGTTGAGGAACTAATGGTACCAAGATTAAATTACCAATATCTAAGAGTGTGAACAAGGCTAAGACTGCAATAAAACATATCTCTTAGTTAACTAATATAGCCCATCCCTATTTCTGCCAGTTAGCATAACCAAGGGAAATTTTGATTATAGTTATATTATTGATATTTAACTGGGGGTGATTTTGTCTTATGGGACATTTTGGCAATGTCTATAAATATTATATTTTTGGTTGTTATGAATGGAGAGATTGCTAGCATCTAGTGGATAGAGGCCAAGGATGCTACTAAATGTGCTGTCCTGTACTGGATACCACTCTCCTTACTGCTGTCCAACCCTCCTCTCCCCCAACCCACTGCCTCAACAACAGAGAATTACAGTGATGATTGCCAGTGGTGCGGAGCTTGGGGAACCACACTTCAAGGAATTTTGAGTTCTTTAATTATTTTTCCTGTTTACTCTGCAAAAACTAGTACTTTTATGCTTCAGTAAGACAAATCTTTATAAATGGTGAGGACAGTCACTAGGACCTTGGGGTAGCGAGTAGATTTTAATATGGAGTAAATGAAGCTCTCACTTCAGCTCTTAACTCATGTCAGTTTTGTTTTTTTTTTTTTTAACTAGGCTCATCAGAAATGTTTAGTTTTTTTAAATTTAAATTTTATTTTAATCTATGTTACAATACTGTATTGGTTTTGCCATACATTGACATGAATCAGCCACAGGTGTACACGAGCTCCCAACCCACTTCCCACCCTATATCATCTCTCTGGATCATCCCCATGCTCCAGCCCCAAGCATCCTGTATCCTGTATCGAACATAAACTGGAGCTTTCTTTCTTACATGATAGCATACATGTTTCAATGCCATTCTCCCAAATCATCCCGCCCTCTCCCTCTCCCTCAGAGGCCAAAAGTCCGTTCTATACCTCTGTGTCTCTTTTGTTGTCTCACATACAGGGTCATCATTACTATCTTTCTAAATTCCATATATATGTATCAGTATACTGTATTGGTGTTTTTCTTTCTGGCTTACTTCACTCTGTATAATTGGCTCCAGTTTCATCCATCTCATTAGAACTGAGTCAAATTTATTCTTTTTAAGGGCTGAGTAATACTCCATTGTGTATATGTACCACAGCTTTCTTATCCAATCATCTGTTGATGGACATCTGGGTTGTTTCCATGTCCTGGCAATTATAAATAATGCTGCAATGAACATTGGGGTACATGTGTCTCTTTCAATTCGGGTTTCCTCGGTGTGTATGCCCAGCAGTGGGATTGCTGGGTCATAGGGCAGTTCTATTTGCAATTTTTTAAGGAATCTCCACACTGCCCTCCATAGTGGCTGTACTAGTTTGCATTCCCACCAACAGTGTAAGAGGGTTCCCTTTTCTCCACATCCTCTCCAGCACTTATTGCTTGTAGATTTTTGGATCGCAGCCATTCTGACTGGTGTGAAGTGGTACCTCATTGTGGTCTTGATTTGCATTTCTCTGATAATGAGTGATGTTGAGCATCTTTTCATGTGTTTGTTAGCCATCCGTATGTCTTCTTTGGAGAAATGCCTGTTTAGTTCTTTGGCCCATTTTTTGATTGGATCGTTTATTTTTCTGGAGTTGAGCTGCATAAGTTGCTTGTATATCTTTGAGATCAGTTGTTTGTCAGTTGCTTCATTTGCTATTGTTTTCTCCCATTCAGAAGGCTGTCTTTTCACCTTACTTATAGTTTCCTTTGTTGTGCAGAAGCTTTTAATTTTAATTAGATCCCATTTGTTTATTTTTGCTTTTATTTCCAGTATACTGGGAGGTGGATCATAGAGGATCCTGCTGTGATTTATGTCGGAGAGTGTTTTGCCTATGTTCTCCTCTAGGAGTTTTATAGTTTCTGGTCTTACGTTTAGATCTTTAATCCATTTTGAGTTTATTTTTGTGTTTGGTGTTAGAAAGTGATCTAGTTTCATTCTTTTACAAGTAGTTGACCAGTTTTCCCAGCACCACTTGTTAAAGAGATTGTCTTTAATCCATTGCATGTTCTTGCCTCCTTTGTCAAAGATAAGGTGTCCATAGGTGTGTGGATTTATCTCTGGGCTTTCTATTTTGTTCCATTGATCTATATTTCTGTCTTTGTGCCAGTACCATACTGTCTTGATGACTGTGGCTTTGTAGTAGAGCCTGAAGTCAGGCAGGTTGATTCCTCCAGTTCCATTCTTCTTTCTGAAGATTGCTTTGGCTATTTGAGTTTTTTTTTTTTTCCCATACAAATTGTGAAACTATCTGTTCTAACTCTGTGAAAAATAACGCTGGTAGCTTGATAGGGATTGCATTGAATCTGTAGATTGCTTTGGGTAATATACTCATTTTCACTATATTGATTCTTCTGATCCATGAACGTGGTAGATTTCTCCATCTATTAGTGTCCTGTTTGATTTCTTTCATCAGTGTTATATAATTTTCTATATATAGGTCTTTAGTTTCTTTAGGTAGGTATATTCCTAAGTATTTTATTCTTTTCGTTGCAATGATGAATGGAATTGTTTCCTTAATTTCTTTTTCTGCTTTCTCATTATTAGTGTATAGGGATGCAAGGGATTTCTGTGTGTTGATTTTATATCCTGCAACTTTTCTATATTTGTTGCTTAGCTCTAGTAGTTTTCTGGTGGAGTCTTTAGGGTTTTCTATGCAGAGGATCATGTCATCTGCAGAGTGAGAGTTTTACTTCTTCCTTTCCAACTTGGATTCCTTTTTTTTCTCTTTCTGCTCTGATTGCTGTGGCCAAAAACTTCCAGAACTATGCTGAATAGTAACGGTGAAAGTAGGCACCCTTGTCTTGTTCCGGACTTTAGGGGAAATGTTTTCAATTTTTCACCACTGAGGATAATGTTTGCTGTGGAGAAGGCAATGGCACCCCACTCCAGTAGTCTTGCCTGGAAAATCCCATGGCCGAGGGGCCTGGTAGGCTGCTGTTTAGGGAATCGCTAAGAGTCAGACATGACTGAGCGACTTCACTTTCCCTTTTCACTTTCATGCATTGGAGAAGGAGCTGGCAACCCACTCCAGTGTTCTTGCCTGGAGAATCCCAGGGGCGGGGGAGCCTGGTGGGCTGCCGTCCAAGGGGTCACACAGAGTTGGACACGACTGAATTGACTTAGCAGTAGCAGTAGCAGTGATTTTGTCATATATAGCTTTTATTATGTTGAAGTATGTTCCTTCTATTCCTGCTTTCTGAAGAGTTTTTATCATAAATGGATGTTGAATTTTGTCAAAGGCTCCTCTGCATCTATTGAGATAATCATATGGCTTTTATTTTTCAATTTGTTAATGTGGTGAATTACCTTGATTGATTTGTGGATATTGAAGGACCCTTGCATCCCTGGGATAAAGCCCACTTGGTCATGGTGCATGATCTTTTTAATGTGTTGTTGGATTCTGATTGCTAGAATTTTGTTAAGGATTTTTGCATCTATGTTCATCAGTGATATTGGCCTGTAGTTTTCTTTTTATTGTGGCATCTTTGTCAGGTTTTGGTATTAGGGTGATGGTGGCCTCATAGAATGAGTTTGGAAGTTAACCTTTTTCTGCAATTTTCTGGAAGAGTTTGAGTAGGTTAGGCGTTAGCTCTTCTCTAAATTTTTTGTAGAATTCAGCTGTGAAGCCGTCTGGACCTGGGCTTTTGTTTACTGGAAAATTTCTGATTACAGTTTCAATTTCTGTGCTTGTGATGGGTCTGTTAAGATTTTCTATTTCCTCCTGGTTCAGTTTTGGAAAGTTGTACTTTTCTAAGAATTTGTCCATTTCTTCCACGTTGTCCATTTTATTGGCATATAATTGCTGATAGTAGTCTCTTATGATCCTTTGTATTTCTGTGTTGTCTGTTGTGATCTCTCCATTTTCATCTCTAATTTTATTGATTTGATTTTTCTCCCTTTGTTTCTTGATGAGTCTGGCTAATAGTATGTCAATTTTATTTATCCTTTCAAAGAACCAGCTTTTGGCTTTGTTGATTTTTTGTTCTGGTCTTTTTTGTTTCTTTTGCATTTATTTCTGCCCTAATTTTTAAGATTTCTTTCCTTCTACTAACTCTGGGGTTCTCCATTTCTTCCTTTTCTAGTTGCTTTAAGTGTAGAGTTAAGTTATTTATGTAACTTTTTTCTTATTTCTTGAGGTATGCCTATATTGCTACAAACTTTCCTCTTAGCACTGCTTTTATAGTGTCCCATAGGTTTTGGGTGTTTGTGTTTTCATTTTCATTTGCTTCTATGCATATTTTGATTTCTTTTTTGATTTCTTCCATGATTTGTTGGTTATTCAGAAGCGTGTTGTTCATATATGTTGGAATTTTTAATAGTTTTAATAGTTTTTCTCCTGTAATTGAGGTCTAATCTTAATGCATTATGGTCAGAAAAGTTGCTTGGAATGATTTTGATTTTTTTGAATTTATCAAGGTTAGATTTATGGCCCAGGATGTGATCTATCCTGGAGAAGGTTCCATGAGCACTTGAGAAAAATGTGAAATTCATTGTTTTGGGGTGAAATGTCCTATAGATATAAATTAGGTCCAACTGGTCTATTGTATCATTTAAAGTTTGCATTTCTCTGTTAATTTTCTGTTTACTTGATCTGTCCATAGATGTGAGTGGGGTATTAAAGTCTCCCACTATTATTGTGTTATTGTTAATTTCCCTTTTCATACTTGTTAGCATTTGTCTTACATATTGTGGTGCTCCTATGTTGGGTGCATATATATTTATAATTGTTATATCTTCTTCTTGGATTGATCCTTTAATCATTATGTAGTGCCCTTCTTTGTCTCTTTTCACAGCCTTTGTTTAAAGTCTATTTTCTCACATATGAGTATTGCTACTCCTGCTTTCTTTTGGTCTCTATTTGCATGGAATATCTTTTTCCAGCCCTTCACTTTCAGTCTGTATGTGTCCCTTGTTTTGAGGTGGGTCTCTTGTANCTCTTTTCACAGCCTTTGTTTAAAGTCTATTTTCTCACATATGAGTATTGCTACTCCTGCTTTCTTTTGGTCTCTATTTGCATGGAATATCTTTTTATAGCCCTTCACTTTCAGTCTGTATGTGTCCCTTGTTTAGAGGTGGGTCTCTTGTAGGCAGCCTATATAGGGGTCTGTTTTTGTATCCATTCAGCCAGTCGTTGCCTTTTGATTGGAGGCATTCAACCCATTTACGTTTAAGGTAATTATTGATAAGTATGATCCCGTTGCCATTTACATTATTGTTTTGGGTTCGGGTTTATATGCCCTTTCTATGTTTCCTATCTAGAGAATATCCTTTAGCATTTNGCACCTCCCTGCTCAGCCCTCACTTGCTAGTGGCAGATGCAGGTGTCTGCGCTGCTTCTCCACTGGGGGAGTTACCGCTGGGCTCGTAATCTGTTGGTTTTAATTATTTATTTATTTTTCTTCCCTGTTATGTTGCCCTCTGTGCTTCCAAGGCTCACCACAGACTCGGCAGTGAGAGTATTTCCTGGTGTTTGGAAACTTCTTTCTTTTTAAGACTCTCTTCCCAGGATGGGACTCCCTTCCTGGGACAGAGCTTCCTCCCTACCTCCTTTGTCTCTTTTTTTTCATCTTTTATATTTTTCCTACCTGTTTTTGAAGACAATGATCTGCTTTTCTGTGTGCCTGATGTCCTCTGCAAGCATTCAGAAGTTGTTTTTAGAATTTACTCAGTGTTGAAATGTTCTTTTGATGAATTTGTGCAGGAGAAAGTGGTCTCCCTGTCCTATTCCTCCACCATCTTAGGACTGCTCCCCTGAACTGATTTTTTAGTTTACATTTTTAGAAAAGCCATTAGAAAAATAATGTGGACATGTGACACCATTGTTATATACTCACAAAGCATTTTGGAGAAAAAATAAATTAGATAAAAATTATTTTTTAATAGTTAAAACTTTGGATATAAAGCTAGCTTCTGTTTTCTTTTTGTTTTTAAATCAGTACATACTGAAATATACAAGTAGACAACTAAAGATTAAATAGCATATCAATACTCACAAGACATCACTATTAAAATTTTCATTCTTCCAGTTTCATCCACATGCTGATATAAAAATTGAGTCTTTCTGTGCTTACCATTTTATAATTTTTTTCTGTTATTTTAAAGATAATTTGAAGTTCAGTAAAAACAATCATTTAATGCCAAATTTGGTCAAAGTCTAATTGCTGCTTTTCAAAGTATATCTTGAGTATAATTAGCCATCTGATACTGGTTCTTTTCTTTCTTTTAGCATTACTATTTTAATTTGTGTAAGAAACATTTTCCATTCATAAGAAAGTCATCCAGAAAATCCCTCTAAGATACTTCAAATGTAGTCCTAGAGGGACTACAGTTTCCTTCATAAGTGCAGTGCAGTTTCCTTCATAAGTACACTTCTAAGTTATAGAAAATCCTTTGACTAGTCCTAACTCAGTTTTCCTATAACCTTTTCTTTAAAAGTCCAACAGGATGGTTGAATGATCTAAGGTGCTGTGTTTAGGTCACAGTCTCCCCCGGTGGCATGGGTTCATATCTCACTCCTGATAAGTCATCCTTGCTCGGGCTTCCCTGGTGGCTCAAGTGGTAAAGAATCTGCCTGCAGTGCAGGAGACTCAGGTGCAATCCCTTCCCTCTGAGAAGATCCCCGGAGAAGCAAATGGCTACCCACTCCAAGATTCTTGCTGGAGACTCCATGGACAGAGGAACCTCATAGGCTACAGTCCGTCAGGTTGAAAAAGAGTTGGACACGACTGAGTGACTATTACTTTCCTACAAAATATACACATGCATGCACACACAAAAGCATATCATTACATTAATGGATCACAAGATTGAACTAATATTTAAGAATTATTTATGAGATAAGGAAACTTATATGGCAGGTAAGTTATCAGATATCTATCACAAACCTTCTTACACAAATCAAATGTTGTTAAGACCATGATGGGATCTGAGATTTTATGCTACTTAGAAGTCAATAAGCTAGTTTACTGACATTTTATGGATGCTTGCAGCAAACATGAGATTCTGGGTTTAGAGATAAAAGATAGTCTATTTCCAGTTGCAAAAGTAGTAACCAATGTGTGACTTTTTTGTGTGTGTGTGTGTGGTGGTGGTGTTTCCTTAAGTCTAAATTTCCACGGGATGATGCAGATAGACAAGATGGTGTCCTGACATGTAGTGAGTGTTTTAGGTGGGAAACCATAATCTCTGGAAACTCCAGCCTTTTATAATGGGCTGTAAGCAAATCTGTCCTATTGCTTTGTAGGGAGACATTATCTTTATTATACTGGAAAATAAATAAGCCTCTCTTTGCTCCAGATGAAGACACTGTCTTTCTTTTCTAAATCTACNTCTCTGGAAACTCCAGCCTTTTATAATGGGCTGTAAGCAAATCTGTCCTATTGCTTTGTAGGGAGACATTATCTTTATTATACTGGAAAATAAATAAGCCTCTCTTTGCTCCAGATGAAGACACTGTCTTTCTTTTCTAAATCTACTTGCTCTACAAATATCCTTGAAAAGAAAATCTAGAACATCTGACTCAGTTCTTCTGCTTACAAGACTGCAGAGATGTTAAAAATCTATGGAGAAGTATAAATGTGATAACCTAGTGATAAACAGTCATTGATCTGAACAATCTCAGGTGTATTGTCTAGTTTTATGATATACATAGTTTAATAGCACTAATGTGATCTGAAGCAAACATTAATAAAATGTTCTCTTAAAAAGACACAGTATAAGTTTTTGAAATGGGTACTTGATCATATGCAAATCTTAAAACAGTTGAGAAGTCACCATTTCCATGTAGTTCCTCTCCCTTTTATTTTTCTGACATCTGTTTTTAACCACTTTTTCAGTTTCTTAGATATTCTTTCAAATTTTCTTTATGCAAATATGAGCAAATGTGGACAAATTCTTGTTCTCTCAGTTTCTTAAGCAAAAGTAGCATACTATTTCACAATTCCAATAATATTTTTACTTAGTACATAGTGAATCATTTCCCCCATGTCTGTCTATATATGTATATGTGTGTATGTATATGGAGAGAGCTTCATCTTTTTATATCAGCATAATAATTCATTATATTGATATACTTTGGTTTCAATTATGAAAGACTTTATCATGGAATAGATAGGTTTTTTTATTTCAGTCATTCAGATTTATGATATACTAATTCCTGTGGAGTAATAACTTCAGGATAAACCTCAGAATAGCATTAGTGAGTAAAAGGGAAAATGTAGTTGAATATTTTTGATAGATATTGCTAAACTAGGGCCCTTCCATAAGGGCTGTATTATTTTGTATTCTCTCTAGCAGTGTGTAAGATTGCTTATTTTCAGAGACCTTTATTTAAATTAATGATGCTCAAACTGGGTGTTCTTCTGGAAATGATAAAACTGGCCCATAATAATACCATATGTTAGTATAAACTGCAATTGAATCAATGATTCAAATACAAAAATATAATAATAAAGCCATGAATATTAGAAGAAAACATAGGTGGATGGCTCACAAACGAATAAATAAAGGTGTTTCAAATACAAACACACACATACACATGTACATAGAGACATCTTCTATATGACAGTTATAATAATAGAAAAATAATGACAATGATTACGGGAGAGGGAAAATACTGAAAAGAAAAGCAATGAAAAGAAGAAAAATGAAAAGAAGAGCAATGAAGGAACAATAACACTATAAGGTTTATTAAACCAGTGATAAAATAATGTGTTACTTGATTGTGAGTGGACAAGGAGACCATAAAAACAAATAAAAAGCTAAAATGCATACGGCAATTTAAGGAGGCATTTCAATCAGAGCAGTTAAATATAGATTATTATATCTTGTTGGGTCTTTAACTTTTTCTCACTTCTCTAGGAGTTCTTTTATACTTTGTGATCCTTTCTCTTTGGAGTTCTGTCAGTTCTTTCACTTTTATGCGTTGTTTGGCCATATCTTGCTTGAGTTCTTGTAGTCTTGAACTTTTCCTTCATTCTCTGCTTGGTTCATCATTACAGCAATTGTTTTTAATTCATAGTACAGGGCTTGTAATGTTTGTTCCATGTCAACATTTACTTGAGGAATTACTTTGTAGAAAAAATTTAGGTAGCTCTCTGTCATTTATCTAATCTTTATTTGAATATTTTCCTTCTTCCTTTTGATTACCTATATTTGGGCAAGTGGCAGTTTCTGTACTAGTTCTTTGCAAGAATTTCATTCCTGACAAGGCAGGGCATAAACACGAGTGACTGGGTAAACTTCTCTAGCCTTTGCAAAAGGCTTCTTCCTCAATTGATAAGATAATTTGAGATTTCTTTCCAATAGAGTCTTCTGTCCAGCCATGACTTTTCTGCATCTCCAAATTTAAGCAGGTGCTAGGGGCTTTCCCCAACCTGACCTATGCTCCCAGGGTTTTTTCATCAGATGCTGCCTCCCATTAATGCATCCAACATGATTTTCCTATTACTTTTGGAACGTTCCCCCCCCCCCCCCGGCCCCCCACCTTGCTGGTACTTTCAGAGCAGGACACTCTGCATTTTCCTCACCTTCTCTCTATTTCTTTACTACTGCTGCTGCTGCTGCTACTAAGTCGCTTCAGATGTGTCTGACTCTGTGCGACCCCATAGATGGCAGCCCAGCAGGATCCCCCGTCCCTGGGATTCTCCAGGCAAGAACACTGGAGAGGGTTGCCATTTCCTTCTCCAATGCATGAAAGCAAACAGTAAAAGTAAAGTTGTTCAGTTGTGTCTGACTCTTCACTGTCCCATGGACTGCAGCCTACCAGGCTCCTCCATCTTTGGGATTTTCCAGGCAAGAGTACTGGAGCAGAGTGTCATTGGCTTCTCTGATTTCTTTACTACTACACCTGCAAAGAAACGGTCCTGTTCCTACCATTTCTTACTAATGATAGGGACCTCACCTTTTGGATTTGTAACTGGAAGTTTCTGAGATTACCATTGATGGGGTTCTGCCCCTTGCCTCTCTGTGTAACTTCTTATAGAAATTCTTACTCTGGTCTACTGGTCTCAATAAATTTTGGTTATGCTTAAAGTTATATTGCAATTTTCATGTTTTATGTCACAGGTTTTTTGTTATTGAAAATTTTCTTATAGATATTTCCCCACTTTTACTTTGTTTCTGGATGAACAAGGTGGTAAGATTCAGAATTAAGTTGCCAATATGTTAACACTAGTAATCTTTCAGAGTGTTCTATTTTTCATGAGAGGCTTGAAGCCCATTTTACAATTAAAAACACAACATTTAATCAATTATAAATGAAAGAGATGGGAATACCAGACCATCTGCCTCTTGAGAAACCTGTATGCAGGTCAGGAAGCAACAGTTAGAACTGGTCATGGAACAAGAGACTGCTTTCAAATAGGAAAAGGAGTACGTCAAGGCTGTATATTGTCACCCTGCTTATTTAACTTATATGCAGAGTACATCATGAGAAATGCTGGACTGGAATAAGCACAAGCTGGAATCAAGATTGCCAGGAGAAATATCAATAACTTCAGGTATGCAGATGATACCACCCTTATGGTGGCTCAGATGGTAAAGCATCTGTCTACAATGTGGGAGACCCGGGTCTGATCCCTGGTTTGGGAAGATCCCCTGGAGAAGGAAATGGCAATCCACTCCAGAACTATTGCCTGGAAAATCCCATGGACAGAGGAGCCTGGTAAGCTACAGCCCATGGGATCTCAAAGAGTCGGACACGACTGAGCGACTTCACTTTCACTTTCATGGCAGAAAGTGAAGAGGAACTAAAAAGCCTCTTGATGAAAGTGAAAGAGGAGAATGAAAAAGTTGGCTTAAAGCTCAACATTCAGAAAACTAAGATCATGGCATCTGGTCCCATCACTTCATGGCAAATAGATGGATAAACATTGTAAACAGTGTCAGATTTTATTTTGGGGGGCTCCAAAATCACTGCAGATGGTGACTACAGTTATGAAATTAAAAGATACTCACTCCTTGGAAGGAAAGTTGTGACCAACCTAGACGCATATTGAAAAGCAGAGACATTACTTTGTCAACAAAGGTCCGTCTAGTCAAGGCTATAATTTTTCTAGTGGTCATGAATGGATGTGAGAGTTGGATTATAAAGAAAGCTGAGCACTGAAGAATTGATGCTTTTGAACTGTGGTATTGGAGAAAACTCTTGAGAGTCTCTTGGACTGCAAGGAGATCCAACCAGTCCATTCTGGAGATCAGTCCTGGGTATTCATTGGAAGGACTGATGCTAAAGCTGAAACTCCAATACTTTGGCCACCTCATTGGAAGAGTTGACTCATTGGAAAAGACTCTGATGCTGGGAGGGGTTGGGGACAGAAGAAGGGGACAACAGAAGATAAGATGGCTGGATGGGGTCACTGACTCAATGGACATGAGTTTGAGTGAACTCTGGGAGTTGGTGATGGCCAGGGAGGTCTGGCATGCTGCGATTCATGGGGTCGCAAAGAGTCGGACAAGAATGAGCGACTAAACTGAACTGAAATAATAGTCTTTCCATACAGATCCTGCTAATAGAAATATGATTTTATTAAACAGGGAAATGTAGCCTTATAAAGTTGTTCTTTAAACATGATTTAGTTAGTGTAAAAAGTTATCTTCTTTACATTCTTGCCTAATCATTATTGCAGCAGTTCAGAAAGTACAGGGACAGCTTTAGGAGGATTGCTACTCTCTTGGGGGATCTTGAGTTATATTTGAGAAGCTATTAAGTGAGACTTTGAGTATCATGATATCATTGTGAGAAAATTATATCAAGAAATGACTCTCCAGCTTCTTACTCATTGCAAATTTCCCTATAGCCAGCCTAAGCATTATATTTCAAGTTGCTATTCACTCTGTTCCTCTAGTAAGAAAAAATAAAAACAAAAAAAACTTCCCATGTTTTTGATTTTCATCTCATCAATACTGGCTTCATTTTGGTTAAGTGAAGTCACTGCTTCATTTAACTTTGCATACTTTGTATTATTAATAATTTCTTACTTCATCTTGAAATAAAGTATAAAAAACAAGAAAAAAGATTTTAAAAACTAAGGCTTAATTGGTAGTCTATTGCAAAAGAACAATATTGTTTACATCTATTTTAACATTATTTATAATTTTATTTTAGCCACAAGACCTGTCCTTGTCCTATAATGATGAATTCTCTAATCTTTTACTGACCACTTTCAGGAGTTGCATCTCTTAGGCAATGAGACAGTTCAATTTAATAGACATAAGAGAACATTCACTTTAAAGAATATTGTTTCTCATAATATCAATTATGGGAAATTATAAAATTATTCCACTAGATGTTGTCATTTACCTAATCTTGTAGGCAAATATTTTATTTTCTTTTAGAGATAATTTTAATAAAAAATGGAAACCCACTCATCATTTAATAGTGATTCAACTCTTTTTGGGGGGTTCAATATATATTTCTTTATCTAAAGTTGCTTTGGTTGAGCTCAGTTGATAGATTTCATCTGAGTTCATTCATGCATATGTAGGAGATTGGAGGGCAGGGCAGCCTTATCTGGGACATGTCAGTATCTTCCCTAGGACAGATCACCACATGTTGTCTCTCATTATCCATCAGTCTCACCAGTGTTTATGCCCATTGTAGTTGGCAGCAATCAAGCAAGAAAGCAGAAGCATTCTATTGACCAAAGCAAGTTGCAAAGCCATCCCAGATTCAAAGGGTAGTGAAACAGACTCCCCACTCTCCACCTTGATGGCAAAAGCTGCAAAGTCACTTTATATTGAAAAAAAATATGTAAACACTGAAATGTGAATAATTGAGACCATTTGTGTAACCAATGTACCCAACCCTTTCAGTAAGGAACAATCCCATCCCTACCCCTCGTATATCTGTTACTCGTAGCGATCTTCCTTTTGCTTCTTGACTAGTCACAGGTCCCAAGATATGGGACAATCAGTGTATACAAAGCCTCTGACACATTAATTGCTCAGGGCTGAGTACATGACCAAAAAGCTCTCTTCTTTTTAGAATAGAACCTGATGATGTACTTGAAGAATAAACAGAGATTGACAAAAGGAGATATAAAAGATAAAGGGAAAACTAGAGCTCTGCTACATTATTTTAGCCCCCAGATGCAAATATCTTGAGGTTATAATCAATCCTGACTTCTACAAGTCATATTTACATTTCTAATAAATTCTTTTTCTTAACAAAGACAATTTGAATTAGGTCAATTCCTGCTTTAAAATGAAGTAGGCCTGAATAATATGTCACAAATACACTTAAGTGATACATCTGCAAATTTAGTATGGACTAAAATAAATTCAAAGCTAGTGGAGGTGATAGAATCCCAGAAGAGCTATTTCAAATCCTGAAAGAGGATGCTGTGAAAGTGCTGCACTCAATATGCCAGCACATTAAGAAAACTCAGCAGTGGCCACAGGACTGGAAAATGTCAGTTTACATTTCAATCCTAAAGAAAGGCAATGCCGAAGAATGCTCAAACTACCACACAATTGCACTCATCTCACACGCTAGTGAAGTAATGCTCAAAATTCTCCAAGCCAGGCTTCAACAGTACATGAAACTGTGAAATTCCAGATGTTCAAGCTGGATTTAGAAAAGGCACAGAAACCAGGACCAAATTGTCAACATGAGTTTGAGTAAACTCCAGAAGTTAGTGATGGACAGGGAAGCCTGATGTGCTGCAGTACATGGGGTCACAAAGAGTTGGACACAACTAAGTGACTTAACTGAAGTGATATAAATTCACTCAAATGTTTCTTGCCTTTTGTTGGTGTCATACATTAATGATGCTTGTATAAACAAGACAGTGCTATAATGATTTTTATAAATCAATAACCTGAGAATTACCCAGCTGTGCATTTTGCTATAATGCAGCATTTATATTCCATAATGAAACTTTAAAAAAAAAATCATTAAATTGATCACTTAGTTTTAAAAAAATATTTATTAAGTTAAACACACCGGGTTAGGGTCTTTGTATTATGACTTAAAGAGACAAAGTAATTATCCTCGTGGAACTTATATTTTAATGACATTTAAAATGTTGAGGTATTTAGATTTTCAGAAATAACTGACTGTTGCAAATCTTAATGATATCAGTTGAATGATGCACTCTTTGAAATTTAAGTTTCAAAAAAACCTTTCCAGCTGTTTTTGAGACATGACCAGCAGAGTGAGAAAATCTATTTTATTCGTTTTTCAAAAGTTGCCCTTTTCTAATGTCAAGCTACTACACAATGGATGAACTTTGGATGTGTCAGTCTTGGAGTGTTATGCAATTTGTTCTGAGTATGAATTAGCCAGGCTGAGTCTTTGAGTGCATTGGAAATAAGGAAGATGAGCTGAGCTGAACACTTTCCAAAAGGGCAAAAATACTTGTATGTTTGCTTAGCTCAGTGTGTGCATTTCAGTAGAGAGTTCCTGGTTTTACTCTACTGTTGTCTTATGTGCCAACATATCTTTAAAATATTATAATTAGTACATAATGGACAGAAGACTTGGAATAAAGTAATGGCATACTTTATTGGGTTGACTAATGTTGCTTCTACAAAAGACAAAAGACATAAGGATGTTTTTTCTATAGTTGTTGTGGTTTAACTTTGTCTCAGTTTAAAATTAAATAGTTCATTTACTCAAACAGCATTTTATCTGAACATATGAAGCCATTTGTATGATTGTGTTTTAACTATATTCACACATTTTCTAGTTGAAGTGTAGTTAATGTCTTTAATATTGTAAAAGTACATAGTTATGTCCTAAAAAGTCCCTTGACAGTGAAAGCTCTAGGAAAAATGTAGTAGTACTTACATACTAAAGCCACAGTGTGTGATCCTAGTATGCTGGGAAGTAGAGCTATTGAGGCACCGAGGGGAAGAAAAAAAATACAATGAAGTAAAAGGGAGAAATAGTAGAAGCAGGTGAATAGAAGGACCTGGCTTGAAAATGTTAACCATGTTTTTCTTCCACCCCTTCTGCCTCTCCTAGACCCTGGCAGCTTCTACCTAAACACTGAAATATACCCTTTTTTTTAGGACAGTCTTAATGAAGACAGTTCACAGCTAATTTTTTTTTTTCTTCCTGCTCGGATTCTGAGAATTACCCTCGCCCATTTTCATGTGATTCCTGTGACAATATCAGAGTAGAAGGTCTGCACTTCCCACCCTGGGTATTGGCTGTGTCATCACTCGGGGCACAGAGGTCAGTTCACCGGTTACTGAGTGCATTCCCCAGGCAGTCAGCCAGGAATATTCATTGGAAGGACTGATACTGAAGCTGAAACTCCAATGCTTTGGCCACCTGATTGAAGAACTGACTCACTGGAAAAGATCCTGATGCTGGGAAAGATTGAAGGTGGGAGAAAGTGATGGCAGAGGATGAGATGTTTGGATGGCATCACCGACTCGATGGACACGAGTTTGAGTAAACTTCTTACAGTATTCACACTGTGAGAGAAGTTGGTTACACTTGTANCAGGGATATTCATTGGAAGGACTGATACTGAAGCTGAAACTCCAATACTTTGGCCACCTGATTGAAGAACTGACTCACTGGAAAAGATCCTGATGCTGGGAAAGACTGAAGGCGGGAGAAAGTGATGACAGAGGATGAGATGTTTGGATGGCATCACCGACTCGATAGACACGAGTTTGAGTAAACTCCTTACAGTATTCACACTGTGAGAGAAGTTGGTTACACTTGTATTTATTTTTTAGATAATTTGAATAAAATGCTTCTCATATGCCAAACACTATTCCAAGTGATTTATGCAGAAGAAATGTACTTCTCCCAGTAACTTTATGAGCTTTAATATTATTATTATCCTCATTTTATAGAGAAACAGAAACTCAGAGATCCAAAGTCACTTTTCTAGCAAATTTCAAGACTAGGATTCTAAGCAATACTGGCTCAAGCTGTTTTCTCTTAAACAACTTACGATATTATTTTTCTTCTGAAATTGTAAATTATAAGCACTACATAAGTCTGAGCAGATGAGGGGTCTGGTTTGAAAACACAACCAACAGAATAAAAGCATAACTAGTAATAATAATAATAATATTATAATAGCAACAACAACAGCAGAGAAGGAGAGACAGATAATAACGCTATTTGAACACATCTCTATTTAGTCTTAGAATGAACCACAACACTTCCTCCTTCCATTCTGTTCTCTTTGATAAGCTATTTCTTCATGTGATATGCAAGATCTTTTGCTGTCACATTTTGATATCCTAGTGGCAGATCAAAATGATTGTTTTGAGAATTGAACAGCAAGATAAATGGCTATGTTTCCTAGTTATAGACTTGAGTGTTTATTCACTTACCTTTCCTTCCTCCTTCTTCCCTTTTAAGACTCTTATGATGATATGGACTTTAATTCACATCTGTGATTGAATTCAGGTAAATGTGAGGGAGATGGTCACAACCTAATTATATATCAGAAAATATTACATAGAAGAAGAAATCATCTATGACTGCTTTAATGCTTCATAGCATGAAAGCATCACTTGCATGCCTGTAAAGTTGCTTCAGTCATGGCTGACTCTTTGCAACCCTATGGACTGTAGCCTGCCAGGCTCCTCTGTCTACGGGACTCTCCAGGCAAGAATACTGGAATGGGTTGCCATTTCCTTCTCCAGGAAATCTTCCTTACCCAGGAGTCAAACTCATGTGTCCTGAGTCTCCTGCATTAGTAGGCAGGTTCTTTACCACTAGTGCCACCTGGGAAAGCCCATGAAAACATTAGGTAGGCTTCTTCATAACACAAAGAGAACTCTGTCTTTTTCTGTTTAGAAGACTAAGAGTTGGATTACAAATGGTAACTGAGAACTCAAGCAGAAGATTCCCATAAGATTATCCTTGTACACATAGTCTGAACTCTCTTCTGTATATTACTGTAGGCTCTCATCATGTCCTCATTCTCAACCAGCTGTTTAAGTCTCTTGGGTAGTTTTGGGTAGTAATTATAGANGTGAAGGTGCAAATGTGGCAAAGTGAGACAGTGAAAACCTTTATTTAGCTTGAGCAGGGATTTGAAGTAATGGAAGAACATGCTCAGCTCTATAAAGGCAAGGGAGTTAGATTAACCAGACCTTCTTACAACTCTCAAGTTGTAGTTTAAGGAGCTTGGAATTTATCCTGTAGGGAGGTGAGTAAGGAATCTTACTTTTTATTCTGCAAATGATACTGTTAAAATAGCATTCTAGAAAGATTTATCTGGCTGGGGATTACATGATATATTGAAAGGAGAAAAACCTCCTGTGGTGAGGGAGGGATTCATAAAAGACATGCTCAGGGAAATAGAATAAAAGTATAGAAATTTAAATTTAACCATTTTGCTGAGTATAATATATTATAATATGTGTTTCATGTCTGTTTAGACTGTCTCTCTTTTACTGTTACCTAACACTGCAATCAACAAATTCAGACAAGCTGGTGGTGTCAAACATTTGGATGTTTCGGGAGGCACCTAGTTGATTAACATGAGTGCGGTTTGCATAAAGTTGATTTGTAATTTGGAAGACAGCTTACATCCATGTCTTTTCTTTGTCATCTCCTAGGAGGTAACCAAGAAAAATGAAAGTGACCTGAACAAAGAAAAATAACTGATTCCAGGAAAATGAAGAAAGTGAAAAATAGCAGAGACTAGTTTGGGATTAAGCACCCTACTTTAGTACAGTCGATACAATGGAAGACGTTTTTTCAAGTACATTAGCATCAGCACTTTATCACTCAGTGCAATTGATGGAATTAATGAGGAATTGGAACTGGCATTGAAGCCAATGAATGCAAGTATGAAAGTCTATAGCATTCAAAATAAATGAAATAATAAAGAAATGAGTCTTTTGGAAATTGTAGAGAGGTGGAAAATAGGGGACTGTGGAAAACAAGCTGTCATTTTCAATTCAGACTATATTTATGTGAGAAGAAGTTCTGTCAGGTTACATAAAGATGGTTTTTTAGATAGGTATGCCATCCAGGTGTGAGAGGCATATCCTGCTGTGTCATTAGGAATGGTTTTCTGTTAAGGAATACCTCCTACTGTCAGACATAATGATCAATCTGCTTTATGGTAACAGTATAATTCTAATTTAGTCCTTGGGCCAGATTTCAGTTAGGCACTTAAGGACTTGTAATGTTAGTTTGTATGTAGTGTATGAGAATGTCTCCTTCTCCATACATGCTACCAGAACAGAAGGAAACACAATCCCTAACTCTTATTTCATTGCAAAATCTCATTTTCTTGTCTTTGCCTACGGTTTTGTTGTTGTTGTTCCTATTGTTTTTACTGATTATTTAGTCCTCTGGCTTTCACATAGCTATCCTCTTCAGAACTTCAACAATCTCACTAATGCTCAAGTTTTTATCATTGCAGAATGAAAAAGAAAAGATTACTTAAAATAGACTGAGGAAAAAGATAACTGTCCTAGTTCATTTGGGCAGTTATAGCAAAAGTATCATAAACTGGAAGGCTTATAAAGAATAGAAATTTATGTATCGTAGTTCTAAAGGCTGGGAAGTCCAAGATCAAAGTGCTACAAAATTTGATGTCTGGTGAAAACTGGCTTCCTCATAGTGGGGAAACATCGTGCTATGTCATCAGATGATGGAAGGAACAAGAAGGCTCCCTAGAACATCTTTTATAAGTTACTAATATCTTCCTAAGGATTATGACCTAATCACAGCCCCAAACCCCTACCTTCAAATGCCATCCCCTTGGGGATAAGGGTTTTTACATATGCATTTTGAAGGGACACAAACATTGAGACTATAGCAATAACTCAGAGGTCTTTGAAACAGAGTTTTTGTTGCCTACTTGAGAAAGTAAGATAAAATATCATTTCTTTCCTGCTCCTTTTCTGATGATCTGACAGCCTGGAGAGAGGAAAAAAACAAAAGCAAAAACAAAAAACTGGACTGATTTTTCAATCAGGATAGTTCTTGCTGTTCAAGAGCTCTTCTATAGATTGAATGGATACTGACCTTACTACAACTTTTACCCTGTTTCTTAATTCTGCTTCTGGAAATCACAACATGGTAATAAATAACAGAATAAAAATAGAAAATTTTATAATTACTTATAATTTGCTAACATTCTATTTTTGACACCATATAATTTAATAATTTCTTTATAAGCACTGTTTAAACACACTTTAAGCCTTTGACTGTGTGGATAACAATAAACTGTGGAAACTTCTGAAAGAGATGGGAATACCAGACCACCTGACCTGCCTCTTGAGAAACCCGTATGCAGGTCAGGAAGCAACAGTTAGAACTGGACATGGAACAACAGACTGGTTCCAAATAGGAAAAGCAGTACATCAAGGCTGTATATTGTTACTCTGCGTGTTTAACTTATATACAGAGTACATCATGAGAAATGCTGGGCTGGATGAAACACAAGCTGAAATCAAGCTTGCTAGGAGAAATAACAATAACTTCAGATAAGCAGGTGACACCACCCTTATTGCAGAAAGTGAAGAAGAACTAAAGAGCCTCTTGATGAGAGTGAAGGAGGAGAGTGAAAAAGTTGGCTTAAAGCTCAACATTCAGAAAACTAAGATCATGGCATCTGATTCCATCACTTCATGGCATATAGAGGGGAAACAGTGGAAACAGTGTATGGCTTTATTTTTCTGGGCTCTACATTCACTGCAGATGATGATTGCAGCCATGAAATTAAAAGATACTCCTTGGAAGGAAAGTTATGACCAATCTAGACAGCATATTAAAAAGCAGATTACTTTGCGAACAAAGGTCCATGTAGACAAGGCTATGGTTTTTCCCGTGGTCATGTATAGATGTGATAGTTGGACTATAAAGAAAGCTGAGTGCAGAAGAATAGATGTTTTTGAACTGTGGTGTTGGAGAAGACTCTTGAGAGTCCCTATGCTTGCAAGGAGATCCAACCAGTCCATCCTAAAGGAGATCAGTCCTGAATGTTCATTGGAGAGACTGATGTTGAAGCTGAAACTCCAATACTTTGGCCACCTAATGCAGAGAGCTGACTTATTTGAAAAGACCCTGATGCTGGGAAAGATTGAGAGCAGGAGAAGAAGGGGATGACTGCTGGGGTCCAGCCTCGGTGGATCCAGGGAAATTCGAAGCGTGGATGGCATAGGCCAGAAGAAACTTATTTATTTATTAATATAAGATTAGATTAGGATGAAATAGTGTAGTAGGAAAATTAAGTGGAGAAAAGAGGCTGAATAACTTGGTTTACATGGAAAATCAATAAAGTTCCAGACAAGGAACTTGCACCATCTACGTTAGGCCACTGGTGTCTGTTTGAATATTGGAGAGTGCCCCATCTTGGGCTCTCTCTCTTATGGATCTTAGAAGCCAGAACAAGTAAGTAGACATGGCGAGCCTTCATGTCCCAGATGGGAATTCAGCCTGAAGTTAGAGTAAAGAGGAGACACGGGGGAAACCAGTCCAGCGACTGGCCCCAGCTCCACTGTCTAGAAATGCCTTTTATACCCTTTTGATTGTACATAGAGATCAATGGGTAATGCAAAATTATGCAGCATCAGCAGCCCTGACTGTTACCAAAACCAGGCTTTCTCTCTGCATACCTAATTGTATATGCAAGTCTTAGGTGATTTACATCATCTTCTGGCCAAAAGGGCCAATTAACATTTGACAGCCTTTTTTCTGATAAGGGTTTGTCAACCAGAAGACTTATTTGTGTTGATCTTCCCAAAGTCTGGTGCCACTCTTAGCACTAAATAAAGTTACATTCTTATATAGCAAAGATACAGCAATTTATAACAAGTAAAAGGAGTACAGTGATTTATAACAAAAGAAAGGTAATTAACTCACAAGTCTAGTGTTGCTAACATCAAAACTACTATATATCTTTTTCCATATCCCATTTACATTGATTAACATCCTCCCAGGTGCCTAAAAGATAAAGAATATGGAGGCCTGGCAGCAATCATTGAGTCAACAGTGAAAACCCTCTACCAATGTAATTTTTAACTCTTTAGAAAAGGCTCTGTATCTTTAAGATGCTTTTAACCTTTGTGCCTTTCGCGGTTGGGGGACTGTAAGCAATTCACAAGCTATAAGAGGTCAAGGGAACCTGTTCGGAAAGCTAGAGAGCTATCAGAGGGGGTTTAACTGAAATATCCCTTTCAAATGCAGAAAGCCCTGAGTTGACTTTTTCCAGAGTATGTCAGAAGAGTGGAAAAGCAGAGTACAAAGGCCGGCAGATTTTTGGTTTGGGGGGTACATGCTCAGGAAATACCAGGGGGAAAACCTGAGGTCTGATTTAGCCTTGCCATCAAAGTTCTGCCGTATGACCTTGTCACGGGTGGAATTCCTCATGCTGGCTCCCAGCAGACGACAGAGGATGAGATGGTTGGATGGCATCACTGACACAATGGACATGGGTTTGGGTGGACTCTGGAAGTTGGTGATGGACAGGGAGGCCTGGCTTGCTGCAGTTCATGGGGTTGCAAAGAGTTGGTCATGGCTGAGCGACTAAACTGAACTGGATCTGTATACTTACCTTTTGAGGTATATATAATGATTGCTATTAAGAGCTAAAGAAGTTGTAACCTAAAAAGTTTGAACAGCCCTCATCCAACTAGTAAATGACTAATGCAAGTAAAGAGTTTAATTCAGTTCAAGGTGTTAAGAATAGCACAAGGCTACCTTGTGTAGGTCTATAGTGCTGTGGGAAAGTTTCTTTGGAAGCAGTCAAAGGTCAATAAGTTGTAGGGGTCAAGAATGGACAGAATATAGTAGAACTCTTTTACTAAGAGCTATTCAAATTTCTCCTTCTCTAAAAATCCCCAACTTAATTGAAGTTCATACTATGAGGTTGCACTACTTATTTCCCTCTGAAATTTCCAGTACTACCTTGTATCATTTCATTTACTTATCCAAATACTTCTAATCTCACAATTTTTTTCAGCCTGCGTGAGGAATGCAGGCTCTGTGTTGTTTCAGCCATGTTTCAAAGTTCATCCCATGTTCACAGTTCCTTCACGTCTCTCACATTTTAGTTTAGATACAAGATTATTTTCCTTGTATATAATCTTTACTTCTTTGTCCCCCTGTCTTTTAGTCAGAGTCATCTGATTAATCTCATTTGCTAGGTAAACCCAACTGAGCAACTGGATAGTACTAGGGAAACTCTCTAGGATTTATGAATTGAAAATTGATGTTTAACACTGTCTGATAATTTTAATATAGTTTCTTATTTTGTTGAGATGACTATCTTGTATTTTTCATCTATATTATTCAACTCTCCTGTCCTCCTACTCTTTGTTGGGTGTTTGTTCCATAATTCCTAGAGAAAATAGAAACAGTCAGCTAAGAGTTATCTGTATCTTTGATCACCTAAAGCTAATAATTTTACTTAACTTTTATATGCAGTGCAGTCCTTTCTTATATTTATAGAGTGTTTTTGTTCTATGTAAGCCCATTCCCTCCACTTGTGCTATAGAACTTTCCACTCAAATAGTACTTGAGTGGAAAGCCTTGGCTTTATTTCATTTATAGTAGTTCAGAACACTAAAACAACTGTTGTTGTTTAGTTGCTAAGTCGTGTCCAACTCTTTGCGACCCCATGGACTGCAGCACAGCAGGTTTGCTTGTGTTTCACAATCTCCTAAAGTTTTCTCAAACTCAGGTCCATTGAGTTGATGATTCCATCAAGTCATCTTATCTTCCACTGCCCCCTTCTCCTCCTGCCCTCAATCTTTTCCAGCATAAGAGTCTTCTACAAGGAATTCGCTCTTCACATTAGGTGGCCAAAGTATTGGAGCTTCAGCTTCAGCATCAGTCCTTCTAATAAATATTCAGGCTTGTTTTCCTTTAGGATTGATTGGTTTAGTTTCCCAAAGTGCATAACACCACCACACAATAAAAATGTCCCTCACACAGTAGTTCAAGACCAGAAATGTCTCATCTACAAGTGACTTTTCTCCATTTGATGATTCAGAGACCAAGATTTCTTTTGTTCTATTAATTCAGATGCCTTGGGACTTGTCATTAAAAGGGAAAGAAGAAAATGAAGAATGATAGGCATATCCATTACTTAAAAATGACACATATCAGCTTCTATCATATTCCGTGGGTAAAAACTGTAATTTACACAGCCACACCAGGAAGTGAAGTAGACAATATAGTTTCTAATAACAGGCAACTACTTATGAAAGAAACCTCTATGTGTTAGAACAATGATCAGAAAATATGGTGCACAATTAAGTATCTTTTTCAGAAGGACTCAAACAAGAGACAAGTAAAAATCTAATCTATAGAAAATATATTGATTTTTTTCCCTTTAAAACATAGAGGAAAAAATTTCAAAAATAATGTACCAATAAAAGATAGACATCCACTGAATCATTGTACATTAAAACTAATATAGGTCAATTACATATCAATGCAAAAATTAAAAACAAAAGCAAAAATAAGTCCCTTGCATGTTGTCTACAAGAATTCAGCTTTAAATATAAAGGGACATGTAGGTTAAAATAAATGGATGGGAAAAAATATAGCATACTAACACTTCTTTTGGTTAAAAGACAATAAAAGTGGCTTCCCTGGTGGCTCAGACAATAAAGAATCTGCCTACAATGCAGGAGACTCAGGTTTGGTCTGTGGGTTGGGAAGATCCCCTGGAGAAGAGCATGGCAACTCATTCCGGTATTCTTGCCTAGAGAGTACATGGACAGAGGAGCCTGGGGGGCTATAGTCTGTGAGTGGCAATGGATCAGACATGACTAAGCAACTAACACGTTCATATTAATTTTAGACAGAGCAGACTTCAAAGCAATGAAAGTTACTAGCAATAAGGGCTTTACATGATCATAAAGGAGTCAATTCTCCAAAATGATGTCACCATCTTTAATGTGCATGTGCTAAAAACAGAATGTCAAACTACATGAGGAAAAAAACTGAAAGAAATTCAAAAAGAAAATAGTTGAAACTACTATCATAATTGGAGACCTCAACACTTCTCTATCAGAAATGGACAGATCCACTCTCACAAGGTATACATATATCAAATCACCATCATGGGTACTCTCAATATTTTATAATTTTACATGTCAATTACATCTCAATAAAGCTGAATTTAAAAAAGAAATGGACAAATCTAGCAGGAAGAAAATCAGTAAGGACACAGTGGAACTTAACAACATTATCAACCAATTGGATATAAACAATATCTACGGACTACTTCATTCAAAAACAGCAGAATATGCATTCTTCTCAAGATCACATAGAACATTCACTAACATAGACCACATTTGGGGCTATAAGACACATGTAAAAAATTATAATAATAGAAAACATACAATGTCTTCAGACTAAAATGGAATTAAACTAGAACTCAGTAGCAGAAAGATAATGAGAAAATCCCAAAAGGTAAAGAGATTAAACAAAACTTTTAAATAACACATGAAAAAAATATATATCAAAAGAAATTTTAAAACATTTTGAACTGATATATATAAATATCTTCTTCAGGCAGGAAAAATGGAGTAAATACCCACTCCCTTCTCCAGGGGACCTTCCCCACTCAGGAACTGAACCTGGGTCTCCTGCATGACAGACAGATTATTTATCATCTAAGCTTCCAGAGAAGCCCTATAAAACTATTAGAAGATAAAACAGAAGAAAATCTAGATGACCTTGGGTTTGGTTATTACTGTTCAGATACATTAGAGATCTTGCATACTTAATTAAAGAAATAATTAATAGGTTTGGGCTTCAATAAAATTAAAAATTCCACTCTGGGAAAGCTAATGCAAGAGAATGAGAAGACAAGCCATAGGCTATAGTGTTTGCAAAAGACATATTTGATAGAGGATTGTTTTTCAAAATACACAAAGAACTCTTAAAACTTAGCAATAAAACTATAAACAGCTCACTTAAAAGAGGATTAAAACCTTAACACACATTTCATCAAGGCGGACACATAGAAATGTATGAAAAGATGCTCTACAAAATGTGTCTTCAGTAAAATGTAAATTAAAGTGACAATAAGATACTACTACTACAGTTGCTCAAATGATCAAAATCCAAAACACTGGCAACCAGTTGCTGACAAGGATATAGAGCAGCCAGAATTTCATTCACTGCTGGTGGGGATGTAAAAGTGTTCCACCACTTTGAAAGACAATTCAGTGGCTTTTCTTTTACAGATTAAATCTATTCTTTCTGTACAGTCCAGCAATAGTGCCCCTTAGTATTTATCCAAATGAGTTAAAAACTCATATCACACAAAAACCTGCATGAAAATATTTATAGCAGCTTTAGTCATAATTCCCCACATTTGGAAGCAACTTAATTTTCTTTTAGTAGGCAAATAAATAAACTATGTTACCTCCTAGAAATGAAATGTTTTAATGCTAAAAAGAAATGAGCTATTACATTATAAAAGACATAGAAGACTTTCAAATTCATTTTACTAAGTGAAATAACCCAATTTGATGATTCCAGCTATGTGACATTCTGAAACTGTCAAAATTCCAGAGACAGTGAATGGGTCAGAGCTTACCAGGAATGAGAAAATGATGGGTGGAGGTCGGGATGGACAGGTGCTGCATAGAGGATTTTTAGGGCAGTGGAAATACTCTGTATGGTACTGTGATGATAGGTATATGTCATTATACGTTTGTTCAAACCCTTAGAAGGTACAAAACCAAGAGTGTAAAGAAAGTGAAAGTTAAGTAGCTCAGTCGTGTCCGATTGTGACCCCATGGACTATGCTACTACTACTACTAAGTCTCTTCAGTCGTGTCCGACTCTCTGCGAGCCCATAGACAGCAGCCCACCAGGCTTTCCTGTCCCTGGGATTCTCGGCAAGAACATTGGAGTGGATTGCCATTTCCTTCTCCAGTGCATGAAAGTGAAAAGTGAAAGTGAAGTTGCTCAGTCGTGTCCGGCCCTCAGCGATCCCACGGACTGCAGCCTACTAGGCTCCTCCATCCATGGGATTTTCCAGGCAAGAGTACTGGAGTTGGGTGCATATAGTCCATGGAATTCTCCAGGCCAGAATACTGGCGTGGGTAGCCTTTCCCTTTTCCAGGGGATCTTCCCAACCCAAGGATCAAAGCCAGGTCTACCCACATTGCAGGTGGATTCTTTACCAGCTGAGCCACAAGGGAAGCCCAACTCTAATGTAAATTAAGACCTTTGAGTGATTATGATGTGTAAATATAGGTTCATCAGCTGTAACAAATGTACCACTTTGATGGAAGATGTTTATAGTAGGGGAGGCTTGTGTAGGCGTAGGGGTATATGGGAAATCTTTGTAACTTCTCAATTTTTCTGTTTTTCTCAGTTTTGCCTAAAACTGCTCTAAAAAATTGTCTTTAAAAAAAGAAGACAAATGTAGTCAACTGTTTTGAATGCCATTGAGAAATTGGATAAAATGAGAAGGGGTTAGGAACTATAAAGATTAGGAAGTTCTAAGTCATTTTTAACTTTAGCAAAAGTAGTTCTAGTAGGCATTTGGGAAATAATGTAGCTCTGCTGAAGGGAAAAGAAACTTATGGAACTGCTGATTGTATGCAAACAACACTTTTGAAAACCTTTCCTGTGATGATTATTTCAGAAATGATGCAGTAAGTTGAAGGATGGCATGGTTATTTTCATTGTGTATGGATATGTGAGTAAATGAGTAAAAGAAGGTATAAATACAATACAGATATTTCTGAAATTTTTTGAAATTGCTATTTGCATACAAAATGTCAGGTAAAACAACATGTTTATTCATGATGTTGCATCTTTATCTCACCGAAAGATAGATTTCTGGCTTTTTTGGCAGTTGTTCCTTTTTATAAATAATGAGATTTTCTTGATTGAAATGCTGTCAAGCCTTCGGAAACCTGCCTTGGCAGTGTGCCATTTCCTTCTTCTCACTTATGTTACCTCTTCCTTTTAAATAAACAGATCCCACACAGATAGGCTTCTATAACAAGAGTTCTAATTACTTGACTTTTAAAAATCTAAACCAGATGTTTATCATTATATTTCACAACCTGAATCCAGGAAATTTAGTTCAGAGGGATCACTACCATCTTTAAGGCCCTCCACAAAAGAAGGGAAACATAATCTAAAAATAATTGTATATACTTTTATGTCTTTTTTTAGACAAAAGACTTACTTATTTTAAAGGAGCAGTTCTTAACAAGCATTCACACATTGTTTAACTCAGAGTCACATAAAAATCTGTTTGTTTGTTTTTTTTAATTACTAACCTCTCCCAAATAGCACATTCTCCAACTCAGCTTCTTTTCTGAGCTCAGGAAAAGATATTTCTAAATAGCTCAAGATCAAATGTCATCTTCTATCAATTGTCAAATTATTCCCTTTCGTCTGATGGTGTGGATTCTGAGCAAGAAGCCTTGAAGGTGAGAGAGTGATGTGAATGTACACTGTGGGCTATTACCACCCCAGTCTCTGTATCAAGGTGCACAATTTGTTCCTTTCACAGTGACACCTGTCCTGGGAGTGAGAGGCTGAAATCTAGTTTACAATTTGCTTGTTAAAGGGCTGTATCACCAGAAGCAAAAGGTGTCTTTTCCTAATTTGTTCACACATTGTATTTGTAGCTTTTTTTTTTTAATAAAAAACCAAGCGTACACTTCCTGTATAATCCAGCAATAGTGCTCCTTGATATTTATCCACCTGAGTTCTACTTATAGCTCATACAAGAATGCTGCATTGACTGTTGATAGCCGTGATGCCCACNATATTGTATTTGTAGCTTTTTTTTTTTAAATAAAAAACCAAGCGTACACTTCCTGTATAATCCAGTAATAGTGCTCCTTGATATTTATCCACCTGAGTTCTACTTATAGCTCATACAAGAATGCTGCATTGACTGTTGATAGCCCTGATGCCCACTTTTTAGAAAAAAGTCAAAACAACACAAATATGTCACACTTATGTACAGAGTTGTCTGTTATCTTTTCCACTGCTTCTTTCCTTCTTTTTTTAACTCCTTATTTCACAATTCAAGAATTAACACATTTATCATTCTACCACATGCACTTTCCTAGAAATCTTGTTACTTTTTCTTTTAAAATTCTCTGTAACAATCCTTTAATGTAGGTACAGTTACTTTCACTTAGAAGAAGAGGCTATTGAGAAACAGTGACTTTAATTAGCTTGTCAAACTCCTAATAAATAGCTAAAACAGTTTTAAGTCCATGAGACTAAAAGCAAAATTTATTTTCTTCTCAATATGTATTTTAATATTTCTATGATCAGCTTTCTTACCATGGAAATGTCTCTTGTTGGTAAACTACTTGCAATATTCCTTTTAATACACATAAACCATGCAATGCCATTGAATCCTCACAACAACAGTATAGAGCAGAAAGGACAGATAATAATATCTTAATTCCAAAGATCAGAACACTAAGTCTAGAAAGATGAAATGACCTGTCCTTGGCTGTAGCCTCTAATTTATAAAAATAGAGTAAGACCACATCTTCAGATTTCTTTTTTCATGCTCCATTCTTCTTTACTACACATACCTTGTTGAATGCATTTAATTTTTATATCTGAATCAAAAAGACTTTGATATTTTCATTTGTAGCTAAGATGATGTAAATGGAGCCAGATGTAACCTGTTTGAAACAGTAAAAGTATAAGAAAAAATTTGGCCAAATAGATATTAATAATAATTTTCAACCTATCAGGCTACAAAGGACAATGAACCTTAGGATGGGAAACAGATAATATGAGTCTTAATTTCTGTGTCTTGAGAGACATTCCACAGTTCTGCCCAAGGAGAGACATAGCTTGGTATTGACAAAGTCAATTTCTAGGCAGGTTGATAAGAAGTCTGGGGTCCTTGAGGAGGAAAGAGGAATCTGGGGTTTTCAAAGAGGAGATAGGGGTCTGGAGTTCTCAAGAAGGAAAAAAGGACAAGCTTTTTCCCCTATATTCCTTAGTTGTAGTCAAATAAAATGTGTTTTTTCTTTAAGCACAGAGCTGATGATTACACAACAAAACAACTCAGCTTAAACTCTGTACTAAGGATTATATAAGGACTTCCCTGTAGCTCAAATGGTAAAGAGTCTGACTGCAATGCAGGAGACCAGGGTTCATTCCCTGGGTCGGGAAGATCCTCTGGAGAATTCCATGGACAGAGAAGCCTTGTGGGCTACAGTTCCTGGGATCAGCAAAGAGTTGTTAGACTTAGAGACTAACACACACACACACACACACACACACACGGATTATATAACAATGTATCCTGCTTGAGGACAGTTTCTCCTTCTTGAGAATCTTCTGACAAATCCTGTTATCTTAAAATGTATATTATGGGAGTGGATCTGGTAAAATCTTTCTACTGTTAGTTCTAATCCTGTCACCTTAAATGTAAATTGTGGGAGTGCGTCTAGTAAGATCTTTACAAACTTGAGACCTATTAATTTATTGTAATAACCAATTAAAAAAGTATATAGCTCCCTTGCTAAGACTAGTGAGGAGGCACTTTCCATCCCTCTTCTGATGTCTGTGTCAGAAGCTTTCTCTGTGCCTTTCTATACTTTAATAAACTCTGCTACACAAAAGCTCTTGAGTGATCAAGCCTGGTCCCTGGTCCCAAAGCTAAATCTTCTTTGGAGATCATGAATCCCACATTGTTCACTGTAAGCTATCCTTGTCCTCTCTGAATTCAGGAGATGGAACCAGTCATCTGAAGAGCCAAGGTGACAAGCTTGTAGGGACAAAGGAGAGCTTCAGAGGCTTCTCTCCAGTCTCTGGTGGAGTAATGATCAACGAATACATACGGCAAAGTTACACTAGGCTGGGGAAGAATGAACAGAAAAGATCAGAAGAAACAATCTCTAAAATTTATACATGACCAAAAGTAATTCCTTTCACCTTCAGTCAGAATTGAAAACCTTAAAATGAATAGGATGTTGGCTAGAGTTCAAGAAGGGTTTGGCCTCAGTAGGAGTGTGAATGATGAAAGAGTANAAGGGTTTGGCCTCAGTAGGAGTGTGAATGATGAAAGAGTAATTAACACTTGACTAAAGGTGACCTGGCCTCTCTTCAGTTCAGTTCAGTTGCTCAGACATGTTGACTCTTTGCGACCCCATGGACTGCAGCACTCCAGGTCTCCCTGTCCATCACCAACTCTTGGAGCTTGTTCAAACTCATGTCCATGAGTTGGTGATGCCATCTAACCATCTCATCCTCTGTCGTTCCCTTCTTCTCCTGCCTTCAATCTTTCCCACCATCAGGGTCTTTTCCAGTGAGTTATTTCTTCCCATCAGGTGGCCAAANCCTTTTACTGGGTTACTAGGAGACTGTCTACTCTTAAATCCATTTTTGGGCTTCATCATGGTTTCTAATGCCCTTCTCTCCCCCAACTCTGGTGTGAGACCTGAGCCTTCTCTTATATTATGGCACTGGCTCCTCCCTTAATCAAGTGCCCAGCTAGTCCTAGCCACTCACATCTGCAGCTCTTGGGGGATGCTCACCACCCCCAGTTCCCAACATGCCATTCTCAACAGTGAGGCTGCTGCCAACTTTGAAATGGGCACCAGGACAGCTGGAGGGCTCTGCAGGAAGTGCTGGGCCTGGCCACACAGGGTGGAGGTAGGGGTCAACGTCATCACCATGATGATGGGCACACTGGACAGCAATGTTCCCGAAAATTCCCAGGAAGCTGCATCCATATACTGGGCCTCATCAATGAGGAAAATCAGTGGTGTTCCCCTTACTGCCTGGAAATAACAGTTGAGAAACATTGACAACCTCTGATTAGAAATGAAATCATCTGATTTTCAAATCTACCATGAATTTCCCATCAGCACCTTAAATGTCAGTACATGCTGGTATTTTCAGAGTAAAATGTAAACTAAGCCCAGGTAATATTTTACTTTATAAATATAAAATAGAGCCTATATATCTAATTCCTAAAGAAATGTACTGAGTTTCTTTGAACATGAAAATACTCTAATTGAAATATGAAACAAACATCAAAATGTTCTCCAAATCAAACTTGAAGCTTTCAAATATTTCATTTTGGCGAAAGCTTCAAACTGTGTGGTAATTCACAGTATTTTTTATAGAGTAACTTCCAAGCCAGGCTGCACATCAAAATTACCTGGGAGTGCTAGCTAAAACCACCAATTATCATGTTCCACTCATGTAGATTTTAAAAAAAGTATTCTCTTTTATCCACATTCTCCGCCCACATTCCATTCCCCACTGCCACAGGTAATCATGCTAGCATACTTATCCTACCACCTTTTGCCTGTATTGCATTCCTATAAAATGAGCATTGCTGTTTTGTCAAGTAAAGTGTTTTTATTTAAATGGTACTGTATTACAGGTCTCTATTTCTCTTTTTACTCAGGATTTCAAAAACTAGTTTATAACATTATGTTTCATGTGTACAATATTCTATTTTAACTTCTGTACACACTACACCATGCTTACCACCGAAGGTATAGTTTCCACCCATCACCATATAGTTGACCCCCTTTACCCTCTGGCAACCAATACTCAGTTCTCTGTATCTATGTGTTTGCTTTCACTCATTTATTAATATTCAACATGAATGAAGTTATATGGTATTTGTCTTTCTCCATCTGATTTATTTCACTTAGTATGGTGCCCTCAAGTTCCATCCATGTTGTCAGAAATGGCAAGATTTTATCTTTTTTATTCAGCCACTCCACTTCCGGATATTCATCTCAAGAATATAAAAACACTAATTTGGAAAGATACATGCATCCCTATGTTCACTGCAGCATTACTTACAATAGCCAAGATGCAGAAATAGCTGAAGTGCTGGCTGATGGATAAATGGATAAAGAATATGTGGGGTATAAATATGTATATGTATATATACACACTCAGCCATACGAAAAGATAAAAAAAGATAAAAAAAACTCAGCCATAAGAAAAGATAAAATATTCAGGATTATTTTTAGATCACTCTGTGTTGCTATGTTTTCACCTTCTGCCTTACTTCTAATATTGGCACTATATATACCCCAAGTGTTCATCTATAAATTCATGCCAACACCTCCCTNGATAAAAAAAGATAAAAAAAACTCAGCCATAAGAAAAGATAAAATATTCAGGATTATTTTTAGATCACTCTGTGTTGCTATGTTTTCACCTTCTGCCTTACTTCTAATATTGGCACTATATATACCCCAAGTGTTCATCTATAAATTCATGCCAGCACCTCCCTAACCTTCACAAACAAAACACTGCAATGAACCAGCTACCTGGGATTTATATCCAGAAGTAGAACTGCTGGGTATAGATGATGAATTTTATTAAAAATTTGACTTGTTACTTCAACATAGCTTTCCAGAATGGCTACATCAGTTTCTTCTTATACAGATCCTTGACTGGATCTGGAATCCTAGACTAGGGACTGAGTATCTGTATTTTTGATAAATAGGAGGTAAAACAGCTATCCACCTGCATCTAGAAATCACTGGTTTAAGTTATTAAAATTTCATTAAGAAACAGGATCAGGAAAGAGCAAGCACCTTTTCTTGTATGCTGTGCTGTAGGATGGATTCAAGGTTAAAATAAATATAACAATGAAGATATCAATAAATATGTAGGCCAAGAAATGTCTAAGTCCAGGTAATATGCGGATAGATTACAATGAGCATAAATCATTTCCACCTATTAAGAATTAATGGTATGTAGCAAAAATACCCACCTTCTCAAGCACTTCAAAAAAACATGCTTTAATCTTCTGTTGTCTGGCCAGGTCATCCATGCGTGAAACTTTGAAGGATAAGGGAAACTGATGGGGAAAATTAACCATATATTACCATTCAAAATGACAATCTAACAAAAATATACAGGTTCTCAAAGGCAAAGAGAAAGTGATTCTGAGTGAGAATGGGTTTCTACAGGAGTGGGCATAGGGCTACAAATACCAATCAAACCTCAATATATAGTTCAGAGGGTGAGACTGAAAGTTCACTGGTGGTTAGAGAAAGACAGCTCCTTTTCATGCTGAACTTTGGCAAACCCTTAAAGGATCGTAACTGAGGAATCAAGTGACAGGTCAGACTTAGCAATGTCACGCAGGACAATTCTAGTACCCCGGTTATTCTAAATACACCAAAATGAATGCAGCATCAGACTTGTGAGAAAGAATTGCAATCGACATCCCCAACATTGTGCTATGCTGGAGTGCATGAGCTCCCGTGGGCCTGAGAGCCAAAGTGAGACTGCTCCTTGGCGACTTCAGAGAAGGCCTGTCTTAAGACAGTCATACGCTGAGGGACTGGAAAGATTTTTGTTTTTGCTATTTTTCATTAGCTACCCTGCATGCTGGGTAGATTAGGAGAAGTGATGAAGGATGAATAAATGGAATTGTGGACCAGGGAATTCTTAGCTTACTTGCTATTGGGTACTACATAAATCCTAGATCACTGGAAGCTTTTGAGATTCAGATGCTGGTTCAAGTGACATACTCCATGACGCAGGACTGGAAAGGGAAGGTTAAAGAACAAGATGCTGCAACCAACTCGAGAACACATGGATGTAACTGCTGGGTATCCTTGACTGGTCAGTATCACTTTTTAGCACTTTGACATTTACAGTGCACCCTACATCCTCTAAAATTCATACAAAAACCACATAAAGTACTACAACTGTCATTTTGCAGGTGAAAATAGATGAGGCTCAGAAAGGCTAAATGATTTGTGCCAAGACATACCACTAGCAAGTTTCAGAGTTGGTCCTAGAATCCATTCTCCTCAAAAAGGAAAAAGTCTGGGTTCTGGTGTCAAAGACTTTTCAAATCTCAATCCTGCCATTGCTAACTCTGTGTCCTTAGGAAATATGTACATATGGCTAAAGGGTTTTAGATTAGAAGACAATCATCCACCAAAAATGTCAATAATATCAGTAATGCAGTTCAGGCAGCTATCGCCTCCGTTACCTTCACGAAGAAGAGGTCATTAAAAAGGCAGTGGAGGGGCTCCTCCACTACCCCACTGAGCTGTTTGCGGAGGCACTCTTGCCGGCAATGGGCTGGGCATGTATCAATCTCAAAGAAGATGGCCATGAGGGTCTGGATGGCATAGAAGCACTGCTTGGAATCCGCTTTCTTCAGCTTCAACGGCAACACCCTGGTGAACGTTACTATGGTCACTGGGAGTCCCCTGATGCACAGAGAAGCCTCACTCCAGCAGCCCAAGGATGCCGAATCTAATGATACAAGCATCTCACCAGTGAGGGAAAGGAGCCCCAAGAGAAATACACGCTAAGTCAGAAATCAAGAGTCTTTACCTGTGCCCTTCCTTCTGGGCCAGGAAGTTTATTTCAGCCAAGAGCTGACTTTTTCCACAGCCTTTCCCACCTTCATATAGAACTGCCTGTCCCTTCTTCTGGTGCAAACATTCCTGCTGTGCCATTCGGAAAGCTTCCAGTTCTTTCTCCCGGTCTGTTAAAGAGACAAGGAACACATAACATACCTGTACTTCTTAGCAGATACTTATTTATTTGAATTAATTTGTAAATGCAATTCTCAGAATGGCTTCCCCCCCAGAATCCTTGACAGAATTCCATTACTTGATAAACCTTCAGATCTTTTTTTCCAGAAAATCAACTCTGGACTATACATAACTGTGTGTTGGGCTTGCAGGCTTGCTCCAGAGCCTAAGTAATAATATTGAGGACAACGAGGCACCATATGGACATGGGAGCTACTGTATCTTCTCAGCTTTTGTAAAAAAAGTTTCCATTATAACTATTGAATGTTCAGAATCTGTCACTGCTATGTGAAAATAATGGTCTAGTGGATATAGATAAAAGAAATATACAGACAGGGAATACACAGTATGGGTGGAACAGTCTCGGTGCTATCATCACCATCTCAGGATGAGGAATTTCCCTCTAAAGATTTCTCCCTAAAGATGAGAATCCTTGCTGGGAGCCAGTGTGAGGAATCCCACCCGTGACAAGATCATGCGGCAGAGGCCTGATGGGCAAGGCNTTTGGGATCCCTAGTAGCTGCATGCAACAACAATGATTTCTTTCATAAGAAACAAGAGATGTCAAGGAAATCTTTTGAAAAGGTGCCTTGGGCCAGGATGTGAAATAGAGGAAGTGATGATGCATGTCTGATGACAAATTATTCTTTGTTGTGTGATCACTCAAGCAACTGTTGGCTGAAGAGCTGTGCTACCTGTTCCTTTGGCTCAGCTCACCCAGGCCATATTTCCTTTTAATGGATATTTTCAGATTTTTTTTCACTTTTCAACAACATTCAGAAGACCATAGCATCATGATTCATATTTGCATGGTAGTCCCAACTCCTCTATTACATACTATGTTTGGCCTTTTTTTTCCACAATAGTTGGAAAGATGTGAGTTTACTTTGCAAAAAGAATTTCATTTTCTTAGAATGGCTTCTTCATATCTAGATATACAGAACTGGATAATGCCAGTCTCAGTTTGATAATATTCTGCTATTAAATCATCATAATTGATAATGTTCCTTTCATTTTTACTTCAAGTCAACACTGTTTTTTTGCTTAACATATTGCATAAATAAAAGTCAGAAACTCAAGTCAATACCCAGATTATTTAAATACATTCTTTGAAAATAATCATATATTTTTGATGGCAAGAGAGCTAATTGGGATCAGTGGCTGGGTTTACATTCAAATTTTTTTGGAATGTGCAGAGTGCCTATAAAGGAAGTATGAGGTTAAATTTATTTGTCTTTAAAATTAACAAGTACATATTGATAGGATGATTACCTCCCCCCTTCATTTACTGTAATAAGACCCTTGTGAAGATAAAACTCAGGAAGAAATATACTCAAGAGTGAATATCTCTTATCTTTTGCTTCAACATAGAAGACCCATTAAAAAAACCAATTTGGAGATCTTAAGGCGGTAGCATGGCACTCTCCCTAGGGATTGTGAGACCTGGTGTGACATTGCTAACAGAAGAGGATGCCTTGAGAATAAGCTTTTTTCAACTAAGGCATTTGGTTGTTAGCACAAATATTAATATAAGTTAAGCAATACTACATAAAATAAAATGAGACGCTATCCTTTACCTCAAATAAGAAAAAAAAAATGTATTGATTACCTGCAGCATAGAGCCATACAAAATATTCTGAAATGAAAATCTAGAATACATTCTAATGATGTTCACACTGACACTTTGCAGAATTCCATTTTCTGTGAAATGTCATGAAAATTATAATGAAAAGTATACTCTTATTACCGTGCAAAAGTACATTGATTTAACTTTTCAAATACATTTCTTTAAGGTTAAATATTATAAAAAAATTTTTCCTTTAAAACTCACACACAGAAGTTATTATAATAGTACAGTGGGTTTGTACTGGTTTGGAGTGCTGTATAACAATTAAGTTGGAATTTGTTTAAATTCTATATTTTAATTAGCATAGAATATGATTTGAGTATTTATGTTAAAATTTGATAACTTGGGTATTGAGCTTTATTCTCTGAAGGTTTTGCTAGAGAATGTCCTTGGTCTTCACATGGTTAACTATTTAAAGCTTAAGTGTTATGATATCTGAAACACTCTGAAAGTGTTCAGTAAAATTTAGGTAGATGTTAGAAAATAGATAAATATAGAAAATATGGAAAAGTATTGATAATCGTTGAACCTAAGCTGTGAGTATGGAATAGTAAAACTTCGTTTAACTCTTGTATTTTGAAAATATTAATAATAAAAATGTTGAAAACTAAAATAATTATAATTCAGAAGAAAAAATATCTTATGCAATTATATATGTAATGCAAAGTTTTACAGTTTGGAGGTAAATATTTTTCTTATGTTCTCCTGCAAAAATAGCATAGTAAAATACCTAAAGATGATTCTGTTTACTCATTATCAGCAGGATCTGTATTTGCAATTTTTTTTATGTTATACTCCTTCCTGTACTTCTACTTCTGTATACTTGCAAGTGTTATATTTACTATAAAGAAATACTCAGAGATATCAATTCATGTATGTGTGAATGAACTTTAATTATACTCATAGGGTAATCATTCAAATGAGTAACTGACATTAGGAATTTACTCAGCCTTTCAAAGAATTTAAATACTTAATCATTGTTGGTTAGTCACAAACTTCTCTCTGACTCTTTGCAACCCTATGGACTGTAGCCTGCCAGGCTTCTCTGTCCATAGGATTTTCCAGACAAGAATGCTGAAGTAGGTTGCCATTTCCTTCTTCAAGGGATCTTCCTGACCCAGAGATTGAAACTTACATCTACTGCTTTGGCATTGAAAGACAGGTTCTTTACCACTAGCACCACCTGGGAAAGCCTCCAACAATCTGTACACCTAGGCAAATATCTTGCTTATCAAACCACAATTTACTTGTCATGGCTTACTTGAAGAGCTTCCCTTCTCTGTTGTCTACCAATCTTCAGTTACAAGATCAACAACTACTTCCCTCAAAACCAGTCAGTTTTATACCATTAAAAATCTGCTTCAGAAAACTTGAATCCAGATGATAAAACCCTATAACCTGTCACTTCTGACTGCTTCCTTTAGAGACCCTTCTAAAATCCATCAAGGTGGTGTTTTTGCTTACCAAAATGTGTTCTAATTAACCTGATTTATAGATCGTCTAGCAAGATTTGGGGATATTCAACAACCTCAAAATAAACTCTCATTTGAAGCCTCAGACTGACTAACAGGTCAAAGTGCAAGGACTTTACTAATTTGACCAAAAATATCATATGACCACTTTTTATGCCTGCTTGCAAATTTATGTTTGATGTGGTAGAACTTGATCTGAAACTAGCTCTTATCAGAATATAACACCTATTGGTTAAGCTTGTGTGGGAGAAACATATAGCCATTCACTTGTCTCTAGCGTTGTATATTTACTAAACTTCAGGGAAATTGGGAATGGTCAAATTGGCTTATATCAGTTTGCAAAGGCTAGGTAAATGACATAAGTGTTGCATCATAAATAGCAATTGTTATTACTGAAATGTGTATTCCTGATATGAAGTCATGGCAAGGAATGATATTGCTTATATGTATCTTCTAGTGTTTTATCCTCTGAGAAAAAGACAAGTATTTTAGTAAACAAAGAAAAATATGTTAATAAAATGAATTAAAATCAGTATCTAGGGAACAAGATTAAAATAATAGCTTTAACGTCCCATTGTCAGAATGTTGCTATACCATCAGATAACCTTAAACACAGATATATTTCCTTATGCTTGCTAGCTGAGTCACTTCAGTCAGGTCCAATTCTTTACTACCCCGTAGATTATAGCCCACCAGCCTCCTCTGTCCATGGGATTCTCCAGGCAAGAACACTAGAGTGGGTTGCCATACTCTCTTACAGGGAATCTTTTCCACCCAGGAATTGAACCCAAGTCTCCTGTAGCTTCTGCACTGCAGGATGATTCCTTACAGCTGAGCCACCAAGGAAGCCCATATTTTCTTATATAGACATTCAAATTTGACTATATGACTTAACGTGAATAGAATGTTGTCTTAAACTAAAATTTTAAATGATCTTTTATCTTTGAAAATCACAAACCCACCAGAGTCTAGCATAAGGTAAGATTTTAATAATAATACATATCTGTGTAATACTTTAAAAATTTTGACATATTGCTGTGACCTTTGGAAGAAAATTGTATAGTAATTGAAGCTTGTTTATAGAATTATCTTCCTCTCTTCTTGATTTCCCCAAGATCTTAGTCTATGCAGAAATGGAGTTTTGAGTATTAATTCATACTAAAGTATATGTGATGGAAAGCAGTCACACTTGATTATTCATTTCAAGTATTTAACTGAGAAAAAGCTCTATGTGTGAAACAGTATGATGGGCTTGAGTGGATTTCTGTGGGTGGGATATATCAACAAACTTTAAGTTCTTGAAGTCTTTAGAGACAGGTTTGGATATCAACTGTGGCTCAGCCTTTTATTATCTGTATCACAATGGAAAATATTTTCCCCAGTTTTATTGAGAAATAATTGACATACATCACTATATAAGTTGGAGCAATACAGCATAATGGTTTCGTTTACATGCGTTGAGGATGGGGATTAAGGGATGTACCACGGGCTGAGAACGGTTAGATAGAACTACTGGCTTGGTTCTCTGTCCCAGTGAGACTATAGGGTGACTTCTGTAGCTGCCTGTTTTTCCTAAAGAAGCTTATGACATGGTTGGGACTGGACCCTGGATTCAGTAATGAAAGGGCCATGAATTAACTTATGTGCTCTGATAGGGCAGCAGGATGGAACCTGGGACCTATATAGCTCTTTGTTTGGGGACCTGGACCAGGCCAGAGTGTGCACTAAATTCCCTGGTCAGATGAGGCCACAGATTTTGCTCCGCAGATGGGGGAAGCCATCGGCTTTGTTCTCTGTGTGAATGCCACTGTACATGGGGCCATTGAACAGGCTGTGCTGCCTCCCGCCATGCTCTGGTGAGGTCCTCTGGTAGAACAAGCTGAAGCCTGTATTCAGTTATGAGTGGGACTAGGCTTTAGGTTTTCAGCTCTGGGGCAGTGGGAGAAGCAGCTCTAAAGCCAGTAAAGATTTTTGTTTGTTGTCTTAACTCTAACTCAAGCCAACCCACACTCCAAGTCTCTGGACTGATCAGGGCCACTGGCTTTGCTCAGCAAACTATCAGCTCTACCCACCCACCTCCTGGCTCAAGTGCTGCCAGATTGCACAGACTGCAGACATTGTCTTCAGCCCTTCTGGTTAGAGGGGGCCAGAAGACACTCTCCACCGCAGGTGGGGCTGTGATTTAGCTCCCCACACAGAAATAGGCAACCTGGGCTCTAAAGCCAGCAAAACTCCTCCTTTGAGGATCCAAATCAGGCAGATCTGTACCCCTTGGAGTCCTCCGGTCAGAGTGCACCCCCAAGTTTCTTCTGCAGGTGAACAGAGCTGTATGTTGGGAAAACGACTTGGGATCTGCAGGTATAAACTCAGTCTGCCAAGATCTGCCAAGATCCCTGTGATGGTTGTTGCAAGCCCCTCCCCTCTTCATCATCACAGATCCCAGGGGTTGACCCCACAGACTTCCCTGTAACCTCCTGGTGCAAGACCAGAGTAGAGGCCCCCAGCAAGCAGCCCACAGTTCTGAGGGGTGCTGCTTGTCCTCCCTCTATGTTTTCTTTCCCCACTGGGGGAACTGGATGCTCAGAAGAGGTCTCTCCATGTGTTGCTGCACTGGCCTGGGAGGAGCAACAGTGTGGTCAACGTATGGCTACTTCTCCTCCCCTTCTAATNGGGTGCTGTTTGTTCTCCCTCTATGTTTTCTTTCCCCACTGGGGGAACTGAATGCTCAGAAGAGGTCTCTCCATGTGTTGCTGCACTGGCCTGGGGGGAGCAACAGTGTGGTCAACGTGTGGCTACTTCTCCTCCCCTTCTAAAGCAGTCTGTTTCTGTCCTGTGGTATGGTGGTGGGGGTGCTTCAGCCTCTCCCCTATGGTCTGGGAGTCTCTCAGTGATATCCTGTTCTTTAACAGTGGTTATTTTTCTTGTGAGAGGCTGCAAAGTAAGAAACAAGCTACATCACCATCTTGGTGATATCAGAATGGGCAAATCTTTTAATCTCTCTGAACTTTAGTTTTCTTGTCTTAGAAAAATGAGTTACTGATCCTAAAGCTCTTATAATGGTATGAGGATTAAATAAAATAATTTATAGAAAGCACCTTGTATTCTGTTTCCTATTTTAAAAGATACCACAATCTATCTGGAGAGAGAGAGAGAGAGAAAGAGAGAGATAAACTTATAACTACGCAGTAACCAGACTCAATGTAGAGTATAACCCATTAATTACAATTACATGCAGTGGGTAGAAATGATTCTTTCTGTAGTTTATGGGATTATGTCTTTTTGTCACAAAATGATCTCAGTGCTTCTGAGTACTTGACATCATACCAATAAGTTGTCACTTTTGTTGCCTCTGTTTTCCATGGCATCACACAATTGTGAAAATCATCTTGTTTTTCACTTACTAAAGAATATATATATATATATATATATATATCATTTTTTTTTTTGGATCATGGAATTAGATTGCCCACTGAAATATAAAGAAGGTAATACACCATGGGTGAGAAGATGTAATCATCATAACTGCCTTTCTCTTCACCTTGTCCCTTGAAGTGTAAATTGTAATGAGATAAAGACTTGAAGTAGAAAGTAGCTCTGTGGGTTTTGTTTTTCATATGAAGAGAGGTTGAGTTAGGTTGAGTACACTGGCTTCATTCTCAGTTGAGGAATAGATGTTTTAAATATGCTCTCGCTCTGAAACACCTTGAGCAGCCCCAAGATTGCATAAATTAATCTTGTAACTCCTGCTGCTGATTTTAATGATGTCAATATGCCATTTATTATCTACTTTTATATTCTTTATTCTAAATATATAGAGGAAAGTGATTTCTCTTTTGGTATTTTCATAGACTGCATTATTTCTGGAGGAAATAAAAAATACAGGATACTCCCTTTGAAAACAAAATTTCTTTTAAAACAAATTTAGCAAATGAAACTTTGGTAACTCAAGAGAGCACTATTCTGTCCTTAAATTATATATACAAATTTACTCCTTTGAGTCCTCAGTTAATTAAAGTAGAATCCTATTATGATAGGAATTGTTAGCAGTGTCCAATCACACCCCTTACAAGTCTTTGTTCTTACAATTAACTCCTCCCACTGGAAATGACTTCTCTCTTTTTTTCACTTATAAATATTATTCACATTCTTCTGCAGGAAATCTTCCTGATCTGTCAATTTTATATTTAATCTACTCTTTAATTTCCTTGGAACATTTTTAGATTCCAAATTGGTCAAGACTGGCAGAGGAGATATGGCTTTGATCCCTGGGTTGAGAAGATCTCCAGAAGGAGGAAATGGCAACCCACTCCTATATTCTTGCCTGGAGAATTCCATGGAAGAGGAGCCTGGCAGGTTACAGTCCATGGAATTGTAAACAGTTGGACATGACTGAGCGACTAAGTATGTGTGCCAATTGGCCACGACTATGCACCAAGTTACACTTTTTCTGAAATATTAAAAAAAAAAAAAAAGACTGTGTTTCTTGACTTTAATTTCCAGCTATATCCATCAGAGCTCTAAATGTTATGGCTTTATTACCTTTAAAATGAAAATGGTAATAGTATATACATATAAGTTTGCTGAAGATTTAGGTAATACATACCTAGGATTTAACCAAGCACATAATGAACACTTGAGAAAGTTAAGCTATTATGATAATGATTGATGTCTACAATTGATATATTGGAATGCATGCCTCTAATAAGTATTTGCTACTTAAGTAATATACAGTTCTGTATCATTCTGTAGATGACACTCAAATCTGTATTGGACCCCTAATAAAATTATGAATCTCAAGGTTCTAATAATGTCATTAGTTTCTTTCATGTCAGCCCACTCTATTCAAGCACTAACTGCTCAGTCATGTCTGACTCTACGATAACCTAGACTATAGCCCACCAGGCTCCTCTGTCCATGTAATTTTCTAGGCAAGAATCCTGGAGCAGGTTGCTGTTTCCTCCTCCAGGGGATCTTCCCAACCAAGGGAACCTGTGTCTCTTGCATTTTCCTCATTGGGAGATGGATTCTTTAGTACTGTGCCTCCAGGCAAGCCCCATTCTATCCAAAACTTACTTTTTTCAGAATTATGCATATAATAGGAACTTGCTATAAACAATGTCAAATTTGGGGGGATAGTTATTAATTTAATAAACATTTATTAAATTCCTACTATGTGGAAAAAAATCTGTGACAGAAAGAAAAAAAAGTCTTATTTCCAGGAAATCATCTTTTAACAAAGATAAATCACAGTAGCAAAGAGGAATACCAAAAGAAAAGGACACTGCTTATGAAGTAAATGCAGCCCAATAAATTCAGGACATTCAAAATACACACATTTACTTAGCATATATTTTTGGCTTTATATGCCATAGAGTTTCTGTTGCACCTATTTAACTCTACCATTGTAGCATGAAAACAGCCTTAGAAAATACCCAAACAAATATATGTGGCTAATGTCCTAATACAATTTTATTTATAGATATAAAGTTTGAATTTTATATAATTTTTATGTCGCAAATATGATTCTTCCTTTGACATATTTTTTCTAGTCATTTAATAATGCAAAAACTATTCTTAGCTCATAGACTGTATAAAAACAAGTAGTTGGCCAGATAGGGCCCACAATCCACATTTTGTTGATCTCTGAGGGATGTAGTTGCATCTTGTTAGGCAGAACTGCTTTGTCTCTTTTTGTACTATGCTAAAAAGCCTACAGTGTTAAGTGCCAAAAGTAGATTAAGATAAGGTGCTCTGGAAATTTTAAGGAAGGCTGTACAAAGAGTGAAGATTTTGAACTGACTCCAAGTTTACTACCAACAGGGAGCAATTAGCTTCATTCTCTTCCTGACTGGAAGCTGCAGACATAAATCAGGTTAGCCAGCTGATGAGGTGCACACTATTTGGTATACCAAAAAACAAATGAAAATTCCCCAGACTGTTGTGTTCATGTTCGTTTATTTTGCTCAGTCATTATCACGTTCATATTTCCACAAAATTTTTCTAGTCAGTCTTAGCGATGTATGTGGAATTTTTTAGAGTGTTTGACTACATTTCACAAGTTAGGTGATCTTTTTTTTCTCTCTCTAGCCTCCCACTATTTTCATCTTGAAAATGACCGAGATTTTCAGTGGATCTAGCTTATAGTTCTTTGTTGCCTAAGGCATGTCTCTGGCTTTTAGTCATTGTGACCCCAATTTGAAATTTTTGCTGTCCTTAAATCTGACTCCTTCTTGTCTTGCCCTCAAGCCTTGGCCTCACACAAAAGACAGAATGACCCTTTTATCATATCTAGGCTGTAGTCTCCTTTCAACAGATAACATGGCAGTGCCTTTGGAAAATATTTCCTGGGGTCTGTTTATAAAAAATTCTGTACGATGTAATACCTTTTCTCAGTAATTGGAATATGTCTGTAGTCACAGCTAATATCTGAAATCTGGAAATGCGTGACCCTTACTTGTTAACCTGTGATTTTCTTCTCTCGAGTGTTTTGTGGCTATGGCCGTATTCATTTCATAAGCAGTATCCTTTCTCCATTAGGATTCTTTTCTCTCACTGGGTTTAAAGACAGAGTGATTTTCACTCCCACTGTTAGTCTGGCTTCCCTGACTCCTCCATGCCTTTGTTGTCTCTTTGGGCTTGTCTCTTGGTGTTATGGATACTTAAATAGGTCATACACTATATAGGTATTATTTCCAGCTGAATTTTTTTGTCTCCCTCAAATGTCAATAGCCAGCCTGATAATTCTCTAAAATATTCAGTGCTTTTCAGCTGATACATCCTGGTAGAAAACTAAAACATGATTTACTCTCAAAATGATTTTTATTTTCTTTTTCCAACTAGAATATTTATGCCAAGATATTTCAAATTTACAAGCTACCCTTACTTTTCACCACCCCAAATGATATTCAATAATATATATTATCCAAATGTTTATTTTTATGTGAATAACAATAATGTGTCTTAACATCAATGCTTAGAAGAAGTATCAGGTATAGAATTCAAACTGAATTCAAAGTTTTAAATTTGTTTTTGTCTTTAATCAATTCATTTAACTTTGTCAAATTTCTGTTTCCATATCTACAGATCTGAGAATTACAAGAACAATAATATCTACCTCAAAGGTATTTGTATTAAATGTTTTATAAAAGTCACTTATTATAACAATAAATAGTCTTGAAATGGAGTAGCCATCATGGTCAACAAAAGAGGCTAAAATGCAGTACTTGTATGAAATCTCAAAAACGACAGAATGATCTCTGTTTGTTTCCAAGGCAAACCATTCAATATCACAGTAATCCAAGTCTATGCCCCAAACAGTAATGCTGAAGAAGCTGAAGTTGAATGGTTTTATGAAGACCTAAAAGACTTTTTAGAACTAACACCCCAAAAAGATGTCCTTTTCTTTACAGGGGACTGGAATGCAAAAGTAGGAAGTCAAGAAACACCTGGAGTAACAGACAAATTTGGCCTTGGAATACGAAATGAAGCAGGGCAAAGGCTAATAGAGTTTTGCCAAGAGAACACATTGGTAATAGCAGACACCCCCCTCCAAAAACAAAAGAGAAGACTCTACACATGGACATCACCAAAATCAAATTGATTACATTCTTTGCAGCCAAAGATGGAGAAGCTCTATACAGTCAGCAAAAACAAGACAGAGAGCTGACTGTGGCTCAGATCATGAACTCCTTATTGCCAAATTCAAACTTAAATTGAAGAAAGTGGCAAAACCACTAGACCATTCAGGTATGACCTAAATTAAATCCCTTATGACTATACAGTGGAAGTGAGAAATAGATTTAAGGGCCTAGATCTGATAGATAGAGTGCCTGATGAACTATAGAATGAGGTTCGTGACATTGTACAGGAGACAGGGATCAAGACCATCCCCATGGAAAAGAAATACAAAAAAGCAAAATAGCTGTATGAGGAGGCCTTACAAATAGCTGTGAAAATAAAAGAAGCAAAAAGCAAAGGAGAAAAGGAAAGATATAAGCATCTGAATGCAGAGTTCCAAAGAATAGCAAGAAGAGATAAGAAAACCTTCTTCAGCGATCAATGCAAAGAAGTAGAAGAAAACAACAGAATGGGCAAGACTAGAGATCTCTTCAAGAAAATTAGAATTACCAAGGGGACATTTCATTCAAAGATGGGCTCGATAAAGGACAGAAATGGTCTGGACCTAACAGAAGCAGAAGATATTAAGAAGAGGTGGCAAGAATACATGGAAGAACTGTACAAAAAAGATCTTCACGACCCAGATAATCACGATGGTGTGATCACTCATCTAGAGCCAGACATCCTGGAATGTGAAGTCAAGTGGGCCTTAGAAAGCATCACTATGAACAAATCTAGTGGAGGTGATGGCATTCCAGCTTAGCTATTTCAAATCCTGAAAGATGATGCTGTGAAAGTGCTGCACTAAATATGCCAACAAATTTGGAAAACTCAGCAGTGGCCACAGGACTGAAAAAGGTCAGTTTTCATTCCCATTCCAAAGAAAGGCAATGCCAAAGGATGCTCAAACTACCACACAATTGCAGTCATCTCCCACACTAGTAAAGTAATGCTCAAAATTCTTCAAGCCAGGCTTCAGGAATACATGAACCGTGAACTACCAGATGTTCAAGCTGGTTTTAGAAAAGGCAGAGGAACCAGAGATCAAATT
>SJYW01029658.1:163785-180986 GCA_006410735.1 Raphicerus campestris | reverse complement strand
GCTGCAATGAACATTGGGGTACATGTGTCTCTTTCAATTCGGGTTTCCTCGGTGTGTATGCCCAGCAGTGGGATTGCTGGGTCATAGGGCAGTTCTATTTGCAATTTTTTAAGGAATCTCCACACTGCCCTCCATAGGGGCTGTACTAGTTTGCATTCCCACCAACAGTGTAAGAGGGTTCCCTTTTCTCCACATCCTCTCCAGCACTTATTGCTTGTAGATTTTTGGATCGCAGCCATTCTGACTGGTGTAAAGTGGTACCTCATTGTGATCTTGATTTGCATTTCTCTGATAATGAGGGATGTTGAGCATCTTTTCATGTGTTTGTTAGCCATCCGTATGTCTTCTTTGGAGAAATGTCTGTTTAGTTCTTTGGCCCATTTTTTGATTGGATCGTTTATTTTTCTGGAGTTGAGCTGAATAAGTTGCTTGTAAATCTTTGAGATTAGTTGTTTGTCAGTTGTTTCATTTGCTATTATTTTCTCCCATTCTTTATTAATCAACTTGTTCAATGAATTTTTTGTTATTTGTGAGATTTTTGCCAAGTTTCAGGATTCAGTGGTGATGAAAATATTGTTGTTATATTTGTAGAGGTCCTTAATCTGTGTACATGGGTGTATGCTCAATCTCTGTCATGTCTGACTCTGCAACCCCCCTGGAATGTAGCCCATTGGGTTTCTCTATCAGTGGGCTTTGCCAGCAAGAATCCCGGGCTAGGTTGCCATTTCTTACTTTAGGGGACCTTTGCAACCAGGGATCAAACTCGCGTCTCCAGTGTCTCTTGCATTAACAGGCGGGTTCTTTACCACTGAGTTACTTGAGGAACCCCCTTAATCTGTGTACAAAAGTTTAAATTTAACATATTTGTTTTTGTTATTCTAACACAAAATTTAAAATTCCTGATTGAAGACATTTGTACAGCAATGAAGCTTCAAAGTCAATCAATTTTCAAAAAATATGCAAATGAATTGTCAGGGAAAGTAAAAGCAATGAAAATAACAGCATGTAACAACGGATTGCTAATGCAAGAAATATTGCTCTAAACCCGTTACTTATTAACTTCTTTAATCCTCACAATCCAATGAATTTTGCAGCGTTCTCATTTTACAGAGGAGAAGACTGGAACAGAGGATTCATTTGCTCAAGGTCACACACAAAGAATTGAGCGGCAAAATGATGAAATGTGACTTTCTTTTAAATTCCCCAGCTCCTAAATCAACTTTAAAGCCACAAGAAATTCTAGAACAATAGCCAGCAGGGCCCTTTTACCTGGGTCAAGGGACTATATTTCTGTTTCTACATTTTACAGACTTAGGAAGCTTTAGAAAGAGCCACTTATATACACCTGTTTTTTGCCCCTATTGGATGTTCACTTTAAAAAAAAAAAAATTCATTTCATTGCAGTTTCTAGAGTACTGTTTATGTGCAGCCTTTATTTTTGGGTGCCTAGAGGTATAAAGAGGCTTCCCTGGTGGCTCAGACAGTAAAGAATATGCCTGAAATGTCGGAGCCCTGGGTTTGATCCCTGGGTTGGGAAAATCCCCTGGAGGAGGGTATGGCAACCACTCCAGTACTCTTGCCTGGAGAATCCCCATGGACAGAGGAGCCTGGTGGGCTACAGTCCACAAAGTCGCAAAGAGTTGGACATGACTGAGCGATTAAGCACACACACACATGGTTACAAATTCTGTAGTGATTATAGGTTTCATGGTAGGTTGTTCGTTTTCCTTAATAATGGAATTCTTGTATTCTCCAATATGTTAACATGTAGCAAGATTTCCCAAGAAAGAGGTTGCACTCTAAAGAGTTTCTCATACTTATCTTCACTCCATTCCGATTCTTTGTGTTTATAAATGTGCATGTTGCATATCTTAAAGGTTCTCTGGAAGTCACTCTGGAAAAAAATGGACTGAATGATCTCAATTAAAGTATTTATAAAGATTGATAAAATGTATGCTAATTATGTGGATATTAAAACATCTGACTTTAGTAGTTCATAAAATGAGAGAGAACATATCTTTTAAATATGCAGAAGAATATAAGAAAGAAAAAAAAATCACAAAATCTTTTGAGAATCCATGTTAATGTTGGGATTTTCCTGAAAAAAATAATTTCCATGACATCACTGCTCTACCCTTCTGCTAACATGTGAAGGAAAGCACTAGCAAACCACAACTCTTCATTTCTGTAATTTTATCTACATTCACTTTTCTTATTATTATAACTCTGTTCAAATAATCATATTTTGAAAATATGAAGTCCAGAGGACCAAACACCTCAGTTCACTTCAGCCACTCAGTCGTCTCTGATTCTTTGTGACCCCATGAACCATAGCACACCAGGCCTCCCTGTCTATTACCAACTTCTGGAGTCTACCCAAACCCATGTCTATTGAGTCAGTGATGCCATCCAATCATCTCATCCTCTGTCGTCCCCTTCTCCTCCTGCCTTCAATCTTTCCTAGCATCAGGGTCCTTTCCAATGAGTCAGCTCTTTGCATCAGGTGGCCAAAGTATTGGCATTTCAGCTTCAGCATCAGTCCTTCCAATGAATATTCAGGACTGATTTCCTTTACAATAGACTGGTTGGATCTCCTTGCAGTCCAAGGGACTCTCAAGAGTCCTCTCCAGCACCACAGTACAAAAGCATCAATTTTTTGGCACTCAGCCCTCCTCATAGTCCAACTTTCACATCCATATATGACTGCTGGAAAAACCATAGCTTTGACTAGGTGGACCTTTGTTGCCAAACTAACATCTCTGCTTTTTAATATGAGTTTTAATATGTTTCTTCTAAGGAGCAAGTGTCTTTTAATTTCATGGTTACAGTCACCATCTGTAGTGATTTTGGAGCCCCCCCAAATAATGTCTCTCACTGTATCTATTGCCATCTACTTGCCATGAAGTGATGGGACCAGATGCCATGATTTAGCTTTCTGAATGTTGAGTTTTAAGCTAACTTTTTCACTCTCCTCTTTCATTTTCATCAAGAGGCTCTGTAGTTCTTCTTCACTTTTTCTGCCATAAGGATGGTGTCATCTGCATACCTGAGGTTATTGATATTTCTCCCAGCAACCTTGATTCCAGCTTATGCTTCACTCTAGCCCAGCCTTTCTCATGATGTACTCTGCATATAAGTTAAATAAACAGGGTGACAATATACAGCCTTGACATGCTCCTTCCTGATTTGGAACCAGTGTGTTGTTCCATGTCCAGTTCTAACTGTTGCTTCCTGTCCTGCATACAGATTTCTGAGGAGGCAGATCAGGTGGTCTGATATTCCCATCTCTTTAAGAATTTTCCACAGTTTGTTGTGATCCACATAGTCAAAGGCTTTGGCACAGTCAAATGCTTTGGTACAGTCAAATGCTTAAGACTCTCTATTTTTTTATTTCCTGGGCAAAATTCATAAAAAAGAAAAGGTGCTAAATAACCTGTTTCTGTTTGTCTCCTCTTTGCCAAGCTTTATATTCCCTCTGACTCTGAAAAGAATATTAAAAAAAACAAAAACAAAAACTAACCTTCAAGGGAAAAATATGGTACTCGTTTAGCTGAATGAAGTCTCTTAATGATGATGAAATATATAATTTCCTCTCCTAGTTTGTTTTTAATTCCACTCCTGTCAAATATTGCTAGTAGTAAAACCAAGGGTGTTATGAAATTTTGATTAGTTTACTGTATTTCACATTAGACTTAAATTTCAGTAGATTTTTTATATACAGGCTAAATAGATATTGGTGATAAATTTTCTTTATGGAATGAATCTTCTTTCCATACCTGGTGATTGGTTCCATATGCTATTATCCCTGAAATAAACTGTTTCATTGTCTTTGTAGCATCCTGTAGAGAATACATCTCTCTACCAAAGAGATTCCATTAGTTCAGTTCAGTTCAGTTCAGTTCAGTCACTCAGTCATGTCCGACTCTTTGCAAACCCCTGAACCACAGTGTGCCAGGCTTCCCTGTCCATCACCAACTCCCGGAGTTTACCCAAACTCATGTCCATTGAGTCAGTGATGCCATCCAACCATCTCATGCTCTGTCATCCCTTGTCCTCCTGCCCTCAATCTCTCCCAGCATCAGAGTCTTTTCAAATGAATCAGCTCTTTGCATCAGGTGGCCAAAGTATTGCAGTTTCAGCTTCAACATCAGTCCTTCCAATGAACACCCAGGACTGATCTCCTTCAGAATGGACTGGTTTGATCTCCTTGCAGTCCAAGGGACTCTCAAGAGTCTTCTCCAATACCACCATTCAAAGGCATCAATTTTTCTGTGCTCAGCTTTCTTTATAATCCAACTCTCATATCCATACATGACTACTGGAAAAACCACAGCCTTGACTAGACGGACCTTTGTTGATAAGGTAATGTCTCTACTTTTTGATATGCTGTCTATGTTGGTCATAACTTTCTTTCCAAGGAGTAGGTATCTTTCATGGCTGCAATCACCATCTGCAGTGATTCTGAAGCCCCCCCAAAATAATGTCTCTCACTGTTTCCATTGTTTTCCCATCTATTTGCCATGAAGTGATGGGACTGGATGCCATGATCTTAGTTTTCTGAATGTTGAGCTTTAAGCCTGCCAAGGTCCTGCCCCAGTGGATCCAGGGAATTCAAAGGGTGGATGATGTAGGTGAGGAAAAACTTATTTATTTAGAAATATAAAAGAGATTAGGAAGAAATAGTATAGTAGGAAAATTAGTAGAGAAAAGATTCTGAATAACTTGGTTTACGTGGAAAGCCAATAAAGTTCCAGACAAGAAACTTGCACCATCTACGTTAGGCACCAGTGTCCTCTTGAATAGCGGAGGGGGCCCCACCTTGGGCTCCCTCTCGCATGGATCTTAGAAGCCGGGGCAAGTAAGTAGACATGGCAAGCCTCCATGCCCCAGATGGGAATTCAGCCAGAAAATAGAGTAAGAAAAGAAGACATGGGGGAAACCAGTCTTTCCAATGACTGGCCCCTCCTCTAATATCCGGAAAGGCCTTATATACCTTTTGATTTTACATAGAGATCAATGGATAATATAAAATTATGCAGCATCAGCAATCCTGACTCTTATCGAGACCAGCCTTTCTCTCTACATACCTAGTTGTATACACAAACCTTAGGTGATTTACATCATCTTCTGGCCAGAAGGCCAATTAACATTTTATGGCCCTTTTTTGATAAGGGTTTATCAACCAGAAGACTTATTTGTGTTGTTCTTCCCAAAGCCTTGTGCCACTTTCAGAAAGCACTAAATAAAGTTACATTCTTACATATCAAAGACACAAGAGGAGTGCAGTGATATATAACAAAGAGAAGTAATTAACTCAAAAGTCTAGTGTTGCTAATATCAAAACTACTATATTCCTTTTTCTATATCCCAATTACATTGATTAATATCTTTTGGGTGCCTAAATGATAAAGAATATGGAGGCCTGGCAGCAGTCATTGAGTCAACAGTGAAAATCTGTCACCAATAAAATTTTTAGCTCTTTAGAAAAGGCTCTGTATCTTTAAGATGCTTTAAGCTTTGTGCCTCTTGTGGTTGGGGAGCTGTAAGCAATTCACAAATTGTAAAAAGTCCAGGGTAACCTGTCAGGCAAGTTAGAGAGCCATCAAAGGGGGTTCAGACTGAGACATTCTTTCTGAGACATTCTTTTTATATGTAGGAGACTGTTAACTGGAGCCCTAAGTTAATTTCTTTTAGAGGCAGAAGAGTGGCAGGCAGACTCTGGTTTTGGTGGGTAGATGTTAGGAAAACTCAGGGAGAACCCCTGAAGCCAGATCACGCCTTTGCGTTTTGTTGGGCTTCCTTCCTCATGACCTTTGCCATGGGCAGGATTCCTCACGCTGGCTCCCCACATAAGCCAACTTTTTCACTCTCCTCTTTCACTTTCATCAAGAGGCTCTTTAGTTCTTCACTTTCTGCTATAAGGGTAGTGTCATCTGCATTTCTGAGGTTAGTGATATTTCTCCTGGCAATCTTGATTCCAGCTTGTACTTCTTCCAGTCCAGCGTTTCTCTTGNCATCAAGAGGCTCTTTAGTTCTTCACTTTCTGCTATAAGGGTAGTGTCATCTGCATTTCTGAGGTTAGTGATATTTCTCCTGGCAATCTTGATTCCAGCTTGTACTTCTTCCAGTCCAGTGTTTCTCTTGATGTATTCTGTGTATAAGTTAAATAAGCAAAGTGACAATATACAGCCTTGACATACTCCTTTTCCTATTTGGAACCAGTTCTGTTGTTCCATGTCCAGTCCTAACTGTTGCTTCCTGACCTGCATATAGATTTCTCAAAAGGCAGGTCAGGTGGTTTGGTATTCCCATCTCTTTCAGAATTTTTGAGAGTTTATTGTGATCCACACAGTCAAAGGCTTTGGCATAGTCAGAGATTCCATTACTTGACCCCAAATTTGTGCACATTTTATTTCCATGTGCTTTGTTCCCCTGAGAGACTGTTTGACCTTTGTTTCTGAAGTTTCTGAAGAATGTGAAAAGGTAAAGAAAGGAAAAGTAAAGTGTTTGTAGTTAATGATTTTTGCTAAGTAATTCTAAGGGCTTCCCAGGTTGCACAGTGTTAAGGAATATACCTACCAATTCAGGAGGTGCAGGAGATGCAAGAGAGGCGAGTTTGATCCGTGGGTCAAGAAGTCCACTTCAGTAGGAAATGGCAACCCACTACAGTTTTCTTGCCTGGGAAATCCCGTGGACAGAGAAGCCTGGTGGGCTACAATTGCAAAAGCGTCAAACATGGACACGACTTAGCGACTACATAGCAGCAGCAGCAGCAAGTATGTCTAAATGCAGCCAAGTTCTTGCCTGTATTTCACATTACAGTGAGTTAAATGGAATGAAGGGAAGCCAAGCTAATGCCTATGTGTGGTTTCAGTTTGACCAGGGCATTATTCATGCCAGTGAGCAGTGAAAGGTTTATTTCCTCAGAAGGTTTTAACAAAACATTATATGCCTTAGAGGCTATCCCAGTGGTATCTTATAGAAACAGTCTAGGTCTTGTCATGCTCAGACAAAACTTTTGAAACTCACAATGAAAAGAGTATTTCATGTCTATGTGCTGTTTGTATGTCTCAAGCCAATGTGCTGAATTGTCTTTCTTCTCAATGATATTCTTTTTGTCTTTACAAAAGAGCCTGCTTCTTTCCTTCCATGAAAGCAATTTTCACCTCACTATTTTTCAGCATCACTGGAAATGCTACTTTGTTTAAATAATTACACTTTGGTAATTTTCTGATACTTCTAAATGTATCCTTTACAGTTCATTTCTAAAGCTGTGTGTAAGTTAGATTTTAGTTGGTTAACAAACTACCTCAAATATTTAGTTGTTCAAAACAATAACTGCTTATTATGCCTTGTGAGTCAATATATTTACTGACTTAGATCAGGCTCAGCTGACCTTGACTAGGTTCACTTAGGTGTGTGCAGTTACCTTGCGGTAGGGTGGGGGATGCCTCGCCTTGGGTGACCTTTGCTAGGTTCACTCAGTTCACTTTCACACAATAATCACACCATTCCATAGTGTAGCCTGGAAACATTTTCATGTCGTGGTAGAAAGTTGGATTGTGTAAGGATTAATTTTATGCTCTGCTTGAATCAGGTCTGCTAATGTCTCACTAGCTGAAGTTTTCAAATGTCCAGACCCAGAATCAGTGATGGGTACTACCAAAGGCATGAATAGAGGTGGGCATGAGATATTATGTCCATGATTGCTTTCTACCACAAGCTTTATCTGACTGAAATAGAGATGCTAACAAAACTAACATATAAAGCTAGTCACTGTAAGGCACATTAAAATATGGAAATAATGGAATAAACCTAAGGGAGTGGTAAAATAGAAGATGATACATCCATAGATAAAGACCATGTAGTCACTGAAAAAGCTTTTTCAATAATGTCAATGATGTAGAAAAATATTTTTAATATTTTAAGTGAAGAAAATGCAAAATTGTATATTTAGGAACGTCTAACTTGAAGCTGGAAAGGATTGGGGGCAGGAGGAGAAGGGGCAACAGAGGATGAGATGGCTGGATGGCATCACTGACTCGATGAACGTGAATCTGAGTGACCTCTGGGAGTTGCTGATGGACAGGGAGGCCTGGTGTGCTGCGATTCATGGGGTTGCGGAGTCAGACACGACTGAGTGACTGAACTGAACTGAATAGTTTAAAACATTTATACATATGTACAGAAGTAGAAACAATAGAGAAGAATCATCAAATTACCCATAATTGGTGCGTACAGGAAATGTGTATTTTTTATTCTTTATTTCAAATTTTTCACAAGAAATACATATCAATATTTTATAATCAGAAAATTATATAAAATAAATATATAAATAGTAGCCTGTCATCCAAATTCTAAGATGACATCCCAAATTCCCTCCCCCTGCTACACACAAATGCCATGTAATCTCTTCTCCTTGAGTGTTGAGGGACTGTTTATTATAAATGTCACTTGCATGATGAGACTATGTTATATAACAAAAACTGAAGGAATTCAAATATGTAATTAAGGTCTCAAGTCACTTAACTTTGAGTTAATTAAAAGTGAGATTATTCTGGGTGGGTCTGAGCAAATCAGATGAGCCATTAAAAGGGACTGGGCCCTTTCTGCAAAGAAGGGATTTAAAGCATAGGAAAGATTCTCTTGCTGGTTTTGAAAAAGTAAGATTCCCCATCGTGAATATCATCTATATGGCTAGGAATTGATAGCATCCATTAAGAGATAGAAAAGATANACCCCAAATTTGTGCACATTTTATTTCCATGTGCTTTGTTCCCCTGAGAGACTGTTTGACCTTTGTTTCTGAAGTTTCTGAAGAGTGTGAAAAGGTAAAGAAAGGAAAAGTAAAGTGTTTGTAGTTAATGATTTTTGCTAAGTAATTCTAAGGGCTTCCCAGGTTGCACAGTGTTAAGGAATATACCTACCAATTCAGGAGGTGCAGGAGATGCAAGAGAGGCGAGTTTGATCCGTGGGTCAAGAAGTCCACTTCAGTAGGAAATGGCAACCCACTACAGTTTTCTTGCCTGGGAAATCCCGTGGACAGAGAAGCCTGGTGGGCTACAATTGCAAAAGCGTCAAACATGGACACGACTTAGCGACTACATAGCAGCAGCAGCAGCAAGTATGTCTAAATGCAGCCAAGTTCTTGCCTGTATTTCACATTACAGTGAGTTAAATGGAATGAAGGGAAGCCAAGCTAATGCCTATGTGTGGTTTCAGTTTGACCAGGGCATTATTCATGCCAGTGAGCAGTGAAAGGTTTATTTCCTCAGAAGGTTTTAACAAAACATTATATGCCTTAGAGGCTATCCCAGTGGTATCTTATAGAAACAGTCTAGGTCTTGTCATGCTCAGACAAAACTTTTGAAAGTCACAATGAAAAGAGTATTTCATGTCTATGTGCTGTTTGTATGTCTCAAGCCAATGTGCTGAATTGTCTTTCTTCTCAATGATATTCTTTTTGTCTTTACAAAAGAGCCTGCTTCTTTCCTTCCATGAAAGCAATTTTCACCTCACTATTTTTCAGCATCACTGTAAATGCTACTTTGTTTAAATAATTACACTTTGGTAATTTTCTGATACTTCTAAACGTATCCTTTACAGTTCATTTCTAAAGCTGTGTGTAAGTTAGATTTTAGTTGGTTAACAAACTACCTCAAATATTTAGTTGTTCAAAACAATAACTGCTTATTATGCCTTGTGAGTCAATATATTTACTGACTTAGATCAGGCTCAGCTGACCTTGACTAGGTTCACTTAGGTGTGTGCAGTTACCTTGCGGTAGGGTGGGGGATGCCTCGCCTTGGGTGACCTTTGCTAGGTTCACTCAGTTCACTTTCACACAATAATCACACCATTCCATAGTGTAGCCTGGAAACATTTTCATGTCGTGGTAGAAAGTTGGATTGTGTAAGGATTAATTTTATGCTCTGCTTGAATCAGGTCTGCTAATGTCTCACTAGCTGAAGTTTTCAGATGTCCAGACCCAGAATCAGTGATGGGTACCAAAGGCATGAATAGAGGTAGGCATGAGATATTATGTCCATGATTGCTTTCTACCACAAGCTTTATCTGACTGAAATAGAGATGCTAACAAAACTAACATATAAAGCTAGTCACTGTAAGGCACATTAAAATATGGAAATAATGGAATAAACCTAAGGGAGTGGTAAAATAGAAGATGATACATCCATAGATAAAGACCATGTAGTCACTGAAAAAGCTTTTTCAATAATGTCAATGATGTAGAAAAATATTTTTAATATTTTAAGTGAAGAAAATGCAAAATTGTATATTTAGGAACGTCTAACTTGAAGCTGGAAAGGATTGGGGGCAGGAGGAGAAGGGGCAACAGAGGATGAGATGGCTGGATGGCATCACTGACTCGATGAACGTGAATCTGAGTGACCTCTGGGAGTTGCTGATGGACAGAGAGGCCTGGTGTGCTGCGATTCATGGGGTTGCAGAGTCAGACACGACTGAGTGACTGAACTGAACTGAATAGTTTAAAACATTTATACATATGTACAGAAGTAGAAACAATAGAGAAGAATCATCAAATTACCCATAATTGGTGCGTACAGGAAATGTGTATTTTTTATTCTTTATTTCAAATTTTTCACAAGAAATACATATCAATATTTTATAATCAGAAAATTATATAAAATAAATATATAAATAGTAGCCTGTCATCCAAATTCTAAGATGACATCCCAAATTCCCTCCCCCTGCTACACACAAATGCCATGTAATCTCTTCTCCTTGAGTGTTGAGGGACTGTTTATTATAAATGTCACTTGCATGATGAGACTATGTTATATAACAAAAACTGAAGGAATTCAAATATGTAATTAAGGTCTCAAGTCACTTAACTTTGAGTTAATTAAAAGTGAGATTATTCTGGGTGGGTCTGAGCAAATCAGATGAGCCATTAAAAGGGACTGGGCCCTTTCTGCAAAGAAGGGATTTAAAGCATAGGAAAGATTCTCTTGCTGGTTTTGAAAAAGTAAGATTCCCCATCGTGAATATCATCTATATGGCTAGGAATTGATAGCATCCATTAAGAGATAGAAAAGATACTCCATTACTCTACAAAAGAGAACAGGAACCTAAGAGAACCTAAGAACTCTAAAAAAGACAACCCACAGCCCTAAGAAACGGAATTCCACAAACAACTGATGAACTTGGAAGAGGACCTAGGGCCTCAGAGAAGATTGCAATCCTGAATTGTGTTTGGCATTGACTGGACTCCTGGCCCACAAAAACAGAGAATAAATGTACTTCATTTTAAGATGCTAAATTTGTGGTGATTTGTTATCTATCAATAGAAAACGAATACATAGCGCTTTAGGGCCAGTACCTTTTTGCTTTTTCATTTCCTAGACTTTCTAGATATTTGCTGCAAGTAAAAGAATATCACTCAAAAATCATGTCATCATCATAGACACAGTTGACTAGCATTATTGCATAGCATTCATTCTTAAAAATCTGTCAGAATCACAGTTTAACCTAATTTGTTTGCCAAGTGAGTCATCAAGTGAGTCAAAAGACTCAGTTTGTACTACATGGACAGTCATAGAACAGCAGAGTCATGAAATGTGTCATCTGACTATCACAGATGTGGAATCTTATTGGGTGGATCAATCAATATTTCATTAAACAATATGTGATAAAGAATGTTTCCAAGGTCACAATTAGTAGCATAAATATTCAACAAATTTAGAGCCATGTAAACATTTTTTACATGAATAATGTGAAAAACCATCATAATTGACAGTAACAACCNCCATGTAAACATTTTTTAAATGAATAATGTGAAAAATGTTTACATGGCTCACAATTAGTAGCATAAATATTCAACAAATTTAGAGCCATGTAAACATTTTTTACATGAATAATGTGAAAAACCATCATAATTGACAGTAACAACCCAGAATTTGACAATGTATGAGACTTGGTGTTCCTTCTCTCTTCATTACCTTTGGCGGATAAATTATCTTTCTCTAAGCCCCAGCTTAGCGTCCAAATGAGTTTCAAGATAGTACCCTAGGCAACTATATCCAATTCATCTGATTTGGCCTGGGAAATAAAATCAATTTTCCCTTGAGAACATAGCATTTACTCCATGATTTAAATAGCCTAACTTCTTCTAATGAATTTCAGTGATTGAAAACTAACTAGATAAAATCTGTTTCACCTATTTTCATTACAGCTTTAACATGAGCTAATAGAATTTGTTATAATATGTTCAAATTGAGAGTTAGTGTTTATGAGAAAATGGCATAAAATGTATTATGTTGATTTATTTTTCCTGGTGGTTTACCTAGTCCCAAAGTGACTGAATATCCTTATAGTTTAACGATGAATTAGGGCCTGGCCACAACCATGTTATCACAAGACTGACTCCAGATAAATTCTTCAGACAAATCTCAGTGGTCCTTTATTCTTTTTACTTTTCCAAGATCATTGTCTGTGCAACAATGGATACACTCTCATCTCACTTTATTCCCATATGAAATGAGTGGTTTAGACTGCAGTGGTGATTCTCAAAGTATGGTCCAAGATCAGCAGCATCAGCATTGCCTCAGAAGTTGTTATAGATGCAGTTTTTCTGACTTCACCTAAGACTTAATGAATCAGAAATTCTGAGATTAACACTGGGTAGTAATGTGAGATTTAATTTGATGTCTGCCAGGTGAACTAAAGTATCTCTGAGAAACATCTGATTTTTACTGCTTCTAGAAGTTTTAAGTTGTTGCAAACACNCTAAGACTTAATGAATCAGAAATTCTGAGATTAACACTGGGTAGTGATGTGAGATTTAATTTGATGTCTGCCAGGTGAACTAAAGTATCTCTGAGAAACATATGATTTTTACTGGTTCTAGATGTTTTAAGTTGTTGCAAACATACTTTTCACCTTTGATTTTTCAGAGTCCCATTGTGTTCTTGGCTTAGTGGAACATGAAGATTTCTAGTTTAGGGAAGGACCAAGGTCACTCCTCTTTGGGAATGGTGTCAGGTCTGAAGTGTATGTTCGATACAGGATACATGATGCTTGGGGCTGGTGCATAGGGATGATCCAGAGAGATGATATGGGGTGGGGGGTGGGAGAGGGATTCAGGATTGGGAGCTCGTATACACCTGTGGCAGATTCATGTCAATATATGGCAAAACCAATACAGTATTGTAAAGTAAAATAAAGTAAAAATAAAATAAAAAATAAAATAAAATCACAAGATTGCTTGCTTTTGACCTCAACACACTTTTCTTCTTCTCTACTTCCCAGAGGTTCTAGCCACCTATGTCTCCCATCTTGTTACTCTTAGCTCCAGGAAACCACATTCCCAAAAGCAGAGTTCTTAGTTTTGATGTAAATTGAAAGCAGCTTCTGCACTGTGGATAGATTTAACTTTTATATCAGAAATGCTTGCAAATTTATTGCTTATTGTCATTAAAAATAAAACATGAAAAAAAGAGGTTATTAGCTTTGGATTTAGGCAAAACCAAAATTGAATTCAGATTCTATGATTTAAAATTGTGTAGTGTTTTACAAGTTACCTGATATCTGTCTCTTTCCTTACATTCTATAAAAAATAGAACTATTGACAAGTATGAAATTAGACAACATGAAAGCAATTATCTGGCATGCAGAAGGTGCTCAGTAAGTTGTGCTTTGTTCTATTTCCCAGTCTCCACAATCAGGGATTAAATACCAGACAGTTCCATTTTCCAAAACCATTTGCTGTCTGAGCCTGCTTGTCCACATCTACAATCCCTACATTCCAGCCATACAAACTTCTGCCTACTGGTTGGAGGAGACTAACTTTATGACACCCTCATTTTCATTCATCATAGTACTCCTTTTGAGTATTCTTCAACCTCCCAATCCCTTTGCCAACAATGACCTCTGGTTGGTGGTGAACAGTCTAATCTGGGGGAGCATCTGAGGTAGCAATGATAGCAACAATTTTAAATAATAATGAACTTACATTAGCATTTATTGAGAACTTACCATGTGTCATGTGCTCTATGTGTAACAATAAATTGGTTTCTAAAAGTAACCTTTGACATGGATAACATTATTGCCCCCATTTTATGGGTAAGGAAACTGAAACACAGAGAAAATAAGTGAAAGTGAAGTCACTCAGTCGTGTCCGACTCTGTGACTGTAGCCCACCAGGCTCCTCCATCCATGGGATTCTCCAAGCAAGAATACTGGAGTGGGTTGCCATTTCCTTCTCCAGGGGATCTTCCCAACCCAGGGATCAAACCCAGGTCTTCTGCATTGGAGGCAGATGCTTTAACCTCTGAGCCCCACCATTGTCCCCAAATAGGAAAGCTTAGTAGTGAGTGACAGAGCTGGAATATAAGAAAGTACATAAAATAGAAGTTCTTTCAATCTAAATACTCGTGGAAAATATAAAAAAAAACTAAGCACCTAAAGCAAAATATTTACAACAACAATATGGCATTTTAATTCTTTTAANTGGAGTGGGTTGCCATTTCCTTCTCCAGGGGATCTTCCCGACCCAGGGATCAAACCCAGGTCTCCTGCATTGGAGGCAGACACTTTAACCTCTGAGCCCCGCCATTGTTCCCAAATAGGAAAGCTTAGTAGTGAGTGACAGAGCTGGACTATAAGAAAGTACATAAAATAGAAGTTCTTTCAATCTAAATACTCGTGGAAAATATAAAAAATAACTAAGCACCTAAAGCAAAATACTTACAACAGCAATATGGCATTTTAATTCTTTTAATAAATATTAACAAAATCTACAATATGAGTCATGCACAATGTAGGGTCAAGGATGTAAGCTGGAGAGACAAGCTATTTTACATCATAGCTCTAATAATTTGTAAACAGCAGGATTATATATTTCTTATATATTAAATAAGAAACCATAAGATAGTGATACATCTTCTTAAAATATAAAGCAGTATGTATTTGAGGTGCAGGATGCAAGAGAAAAGGATTGGACTGTATTTTACATAAAGTGGACATAAAATTATTTTTGTGGAAGTTTTATTTAGCTAATCAGATTTATACTTTTTGGAAGATTATTCGGACTATTGAGTAGATGTGTAGTAGAGACATCAGTTAGGAGGCTGTTGTCCAGGTAAGGGATGAGTGAGGGTGATAGCCCAGAAAATGTGAGGTCAGATATTCTCAAAATGTTTCCCTAGCCAGCAATGTCAGGCCATACTCTGTTTGCTGATTATCAAAAGCTCTGGGAATGAATCCCAAAATTCTGTTTTAAGAAGTTCCCCAGGAAATTCTGATGAATGCTAAAATCTGAAAGCCACTAATTAGAAGAAGAGGTGACAAGACAAGAAGATGACAAATAAACCACAGAAAAGAATCAGGATGATTAACTTTGAGTTTTGCTTGCTTATTTTTAGAGGAGAGAGTAAGCAACATACTTTACTCACTCCAGAAGATTAAGGAAGATGAGAGAAGTTTCTTTTTGCAACTAGAAAACTGCAGAATCAGCGGTGGGGATTGAGCTAACAGTTCCTCAGCCATTTCTGCAACTCCAGCTTTGGTGTACTGCTCTTCTACTTGACTGCTCTTTCTTATTTTCCTCATCCCTTCTCTTTTTTTGTGTGCTATTTCTATTTCCAATTTTCATTTATTTGTAAAGTTTAACAATTTTCTTCCTCCTTAGCTCATCCAATCTATGAGCTAAAAGCCAAAAGCCTAACTAACATTTTTTTCCTTTGGTATCATTTTCTAAACAAATGCAATTTTTGTTCAATGGAGGATTCTGGATCAGCTATTGAGAAAATATTTTTTCACCCCCACTGGCTGAAAAGGTCAGTTTTTACTTTCAAAAAGAATTGAAAATATCTTAAGAATAATTTCAGTAACTACTAGAATATTTAGAAACATTGAAATTAAAAATTAAAACCATGTCTAAATGTTCCCAAAGACATTCTTTAACAATATTAAAATTACTAGCAGCCTTGATGGATTTTCATATGCATTTGTTTGGGAGACTTCAAAGAGTATAATTTCAATTTAGAAAATTTATTGCTATTCAAATAAGTTTTTATGAATATCCTCTCAAAGTCTTACACCAAAACAACAGTGATCCCACTCCAAGTTTGTAAAAATTATCTTTTGAATTTTGATGTCAACTAGTACTTATACTTTAAAATCTGACACAGAATTGAACTGACAGCTTAATAATTTATTATTATTATTGCAACAACATTGTACCTCTTTTTTATATTGATGTGATAGCACTGTATAACACAATTCTTTTATTTTAGTATTGTAGTTCTTTTATAATAATGCTGCTCTCTTCATCATAAGTGTGGCAGCTCATTGCTTGGATTGCAGCATGAAATATAATTTATTAAAATCTGTTTCAGGCAGATCTGAGACAGGGAGTTCAGTATTTATTAATGCTTTCTTCTTTTTAGGCTTAAGGAAAGCTGAATTAAACACAGTAAAACTTGTGACACTCTCTTCACATTCATTTATTTGAGGCATAAAAAGAAGTCTCTATCATCTCAAATAGACTAAAATAAAGATCAACTTCTGAAAGCTGAAATTTTGGTGTTTTTTCATCCTCTAAAGAATTGCCCTTATAATTAAGTGCTAAGCCACAGCACGTTGTTTGGACAGTAAGATGGATTTTATGCAATTCTGATTCTGCATAGTCTAGACCAGATGACTGAGTTGAATTAGATTAACTAATATGAGTCCAGTTCCAAATTGTGAAAAGAGTATCTCAAGGCTGCATATTGTCACCCTGCTTATTTAACTTATATGTAGAGTACATCATACAAAATGCCAGGCTGGATGAAGCACAAGCTGGAATCAAGATTGCTGGGAGAAATATCAATTATCTCAGATAAATAGATGACACCACTCTAATTAGCAGAAAGTGAAGGACTAAAGTGCCTCTCGATGAATGTGAAGAAGGAGAGTAGGAAATCTGGCTTAAAACTCAACATTAAGAAAGCTAAGAACATGGCATCTGGTCCTATCACTTCATGGCAAATAGGAAAATAATGGAAACAGTGAGAGACTTTATTTTGGGGGGCTCCAAAATCACTGCAGATGGTAACTGCAGCCATGAAATTAAAAGAAGCTTGCTTCTTGGAAGAAAAGCTATGATCAACTCACATAGCATATTAAAAAGCAGAGATATTACTTTGCCAACAAAGATCCATCTAGTCAAAGCTATG
>SJYW01029658.1:136813-163338 GCA_006410735.1 Raphicerus campestris | reverse complement strand
CATGGGGTCGCAAAGAGTCAGACACAACTTAGAGACTGAACAACAACAATAGATGAACAGGAAATTTTTTTCTGTATTTTTCAGATGTATAGTTTTATTACATTATGATCAGAGGACATGATCCACTATTCCTATTTTTAGAATATTTTAGGGGTTGGGTCTTTTGTGGCCAAACAAATGAAAGCTTATCATGAATGCTCTACCTATAGTCATATTTTACAAATATTATTGCATTTCTTGACAAAACACATAATTTATTACAGTTGAAAAAAATTTTATGTTTATTCTATTAGTTCTACTAAGGTATACATTCAAATAATCCTACCTACAATTAGATATCACTAAACCAGATGAAACTGTTGAAAGTGGCATGACTCAAAAATTAGAATGTTTTAATTACACTATAAAATAATTCATTTAACATCTTCTTATAAGTAAAAATAGTTAAATTAAGAGATTTCTTCTGTTCCTCATCTAGGAATACAAAAAAGAAGAAAAATAAATAAATTTTATTTACTTAATGTTTTACTATAGATTCATTCATATAGAAGAATGAAAAATGTTTCTACCTATATCACATCTACTGGAATGCTGTGAAAATTGTCACTAGATTCATTCAACATGTAGATTTAAACATTAAATAAGAGTGTGTAATGACTTTCGTGTAACTGATTTGGTGAAAGTTTGGTCCAAAGAATAAATTGGGAAAAGGGCCATTGGAGTCTTTCTTTTCCTTTTCCCATAAAATGTAACTTATTTATCACAAAAAAGTATAAGAATGTCCTGGGCACAGTTAATATTATTATACATATAACTCAATAGTTCAAATTTTAAAATTCATATGGAAACCTAGAAAAATTCATTTTTCTCTATTTCTTTAATCATAAATTTGACCTAATGTCACAGTCTTTCTGATACAGCTTTTTGTAAATACTCCATTATATCTTATCTATGTCTGAAAAGGTAAAGCTAAAACAAAGAATCTTTCTGTAGTATTTTTCTTTTTTTAGCAGGACAGGCTAATTTTCTCTGAATTCCTACTGCATTAAAATGTGATATCAAGATGTAATAGATGTTGGTGGTACAGATTTGAAGGATTTTGAACTTGGATGCATTCTTATTGTTTTTCTTTCCTTGACAAAATGCAAGAAAACTCTTCTCCTTATATAACACTGCTGTAGAAACAGAGCTGACTGGCTACAGCATTATATACAACTTGGCTTTCCCTGTGGGAGATGAATAATAATTGTTTTGTTTCCAGAGTATCACAAAGTAATATGAAATTTGCAGAGAATAATAAATAGAGCCTAGGCTTAGCTCCTGCCTCTGAATCACCAGCCAGATCAAATGAGCATTGGATGCTGTTATACAAAGTGAATGTAATGTTACGTCTGCAGTTGAAATGAAAATATTTCACCTCATAACATATTTCAAAATGACTTTTGAAAGAGATGCCTTGCTTTGCTTGATGATACTTTATTCACTATGCATTACAAATATTATTAATCAACAGGATTCTTTGTTGACATTTTCCTTCAAGGTTTAAGCTTTGGCTAAAAAGAACATGTTTGAATTTACATTGTTAATGAATTTCTATCGAAGTTTAGGTGGTTCATGGAGTCTTAAAAATATATGTTATTTTTCACATGAGTAGTTCAAAATCCCTAGTGTGTGATATGTATATGTGTGATTGAGAGGTTGTTGATCTAGTTAATTTTTCAGATTGAATTTCAATGATGATTTCTGATTCTGAAATTCATAGGGTTTGAGTCTGGTGTTAACATTTTACTCTCTTTGTGGCCTTGTAAAATTCATCAATACCAACTGGATATAATCAAATATAATAAATGACCTTGTCTGATAAAGATATTATGAAAATTAAATGAGCTAGACCAAGCAAATATCTTATGTAGTGGCAGACACCTATTGAATGTTTAAGAAGAATAAATGTTATTACTGAAAAGTCAATTTGTAGTACAGTGAAAATAATCTGGTCAGGAAATGTGGACCTCTAGTAAGAACACTATTACTTAATACTTCTGCAGCCTTGGGAAAGCACATAAACTCTCTGAATCCATTTTAGTAGCTATAAAATAAAGGTTTCTGTTATAACTTGCACATAAAAGAAAAAAAAACTGACGTAAAGACAAAACAAAATAATATATATGACCATGGCACACAGCCAGATGAACTTTTATTTTAGGGTTTATTCATTTTATCATTTCCTTCACACACAGATTTCCTCTAGAATCATGAAATTAGTTGACGCTGTCTATATAAATCTGTATTAAAAAAAAAAACCCTCAGATTCAAACTGCTGGCAATTATATGCAGACTTTGCTTGTATATAAACATTTTTCACAGTTTGAGTTTTTTAGAAATGTGCTTTTTATTGCTATTTTACCTTATTACTAACAGTTAACTATCAAACATGTATTCAAAAAAGTTTATTTCTACAAACATTCACTACAAGTCCCATACTGCTTTTATCCATTTGGAATATACCCTGGTTATAAAATTTAGCACAGAGAAAGAGTGAAATTGGATGTACATATCAAGTAAGCTGTTTTGGTCACTATGTCTCCCAGGAACAATTTGATATAGATTTGTAATCCATCTTTAAAATTGATGAACCTTGGGGACTGTAATGGAAATGAAATATTGAAGCACTGAAACCTTAACATGGTTTAAATATCCAAATAGAATATACAAGAGTAGCTTGGAGGAAATAAAGAAACAAAAAAAGAAGAAATGAATTGGTATTCAGTCTGATTTGTATTGCTGCAAAGAAACAAACTTTCACATACTGGACCAAAACATATATTACTGGCATATGAACTTCTATTTCCACTCAGTGTTGCTGGAAATATGCAAGTCAATTCAACTAAATGAATCTTTTTTGTATACTCCCAAATGCTCTGATCTTTTTCACACATCCCACCATTTTTTTGTTTTTTTTTGGTGGACTTAAGAGGTGACTGGCAGCGCAGCTATCTCCATGGAAATTAATAGTATGTGATTTGCAACATGATTTAAAAATAGGATAATGTGCCAGATTCAATGGTACTTAATTATAGAGTATGAACCAATTTTTGTCTCAAGCTGTAAATATTTGAGGATGAAATATATAGAAAACAAAAAATGTATTATAAGAAAACATAATTACATTTTAAATGTAAAGGATATTCAAAATGCCCATTTCAGTGAGTTTAAGAAATAACTATTATTTTCCAGTAGATGTTTTTGATTTGGGGGGGAGGGTGTGGATGGTGAGGAGGTGATTCTTCATAGTATTTTCACACAGTGTATGACAATTTCAGCCTATGCTGTCTTTTCAAGAGTGTTTATACAGTAAGCAACCTGTAAGTTGTGAACCCTGTAAGTGGTGAACACATTTGTTTATTGTCCAGGGAAATATAGATAACATCTTCCTCCTTCCAATAAGTCTGGGAAAAATGTAAGCTTGGGATTCCATACCTATGATACAGACTCANGATGTGATATAGGTAGAAACATTTTTCATTCTTCTGTATGAATGAATCTATAATAAAACATTAAGTAAATAAATTTTATTTATTTTTCTTCTTTTTTTGTATTCCTAGATGACAGAAGAAATCTCTTAATTTAACTATTTTTACTTATAAGAAGATGTTAAATGAATTATTGTATACTGTAATTAAAACATTCTAATTTTTGAGTCATGCCAGTTTCAACAGTTTCATCTGGTTTAGTGATATCTAATTGTAGGTAGGATTATTTGAATGTATACCTTAGTAGAACTAATAGAATAAACATAAAATTTTTTTCAACTGTAATAAATTATGTGTTTTGTCAAGAAATGCAATAATATTTGTAAAATATGACTATAGGTAGAGCATTCATGATAAGCTTTCATTTGTTTGGCCACAAAAGACCCAACCCCTAAAATATTCTAAAAATAGGAATAGTGGATCATGTCCTCTGATCATAATGTAATAAAACTATACATCTGAAAAATACAGAAAAAAATTTTCTGTTCATCTATTGTTGTTGTTCAGTCTCTAAGTTGTGTCTGACTCTTTGCGACCCCATGGACTGCAGCACGCCAGGCTTCACTGTCCTTCACCATTTCCATAAGCTTGCTCAAACTCTTGTCCATTGTCTGTGATACTATCCAACCATCTCATCTTCTGTCACCTCCTTCTTCTCCTGCCCTAGATCCTTCCCAGCATCAGGGTCTTTTCCAATGAGTCAGCTCTTTGCATCAGTTGGCCAAAGTATTGGAGCTTAAGTTTCAGCATCAGTCCTTCCAATGAATATTCAGGGTTGATTCCAGTTAGGATTGGCTGGTTTGATCTTGCAGTCCAAGGGACTCTCAAGAATCTTCTGCAGCACCACAATGTAAAAGCATCAGTTTTTNTCTCCTGCCCTAGATCCTTCCCAGCATCAGGGTCTTTTCCAATGAGTCAGCTCTTTGCATCAGTTGGCCAAAGTATTGGAGCTTAAGTTTCAGCATCAGTCCTTCCAATGAATATTCAGGGTTGATTCCAGTTAGGATTGGCTGGTTTGATCTTGCAGTCCAAGGGACTCTCAAGAATCTTCTGCAGCACCACAATGTAAAAGCATCAGTTTTTTGGGATTTGGCCTTCTTTATGGCCCAACTCTCATATCTGTACATAACCAATGGAGGAGGGAATGGCACATCACTCCAGTGTTCTTGCTTTGTGAACCCCATAAACAGCATGAAAAGGCAGAAAGATATGACACCAGAGGATGATCCTCTCAGATCAGAAGGTGTCCAATATGCTACTGGGGAAAAGTAGAGAAATAGCTCCAGAAAGAATGTAGAGGCTGGGCCAAAGCAGAAATAATGCTCAGTTGTGGATATGTCTGGTGGTGAAAGTAAAGTCCATGCTGTAAAGAACAATATTGCATAGGTACCTGGAATGTTAAGTCCTTGTATCAAGGTATATTGGATGTGGTCAAGCAGGAGATGACAAGAATGAATATCTACATTTTAGGAATCAGTAAACTAAAATGGATAGGAATAGGTGAATTTAATTCAAATGACCATTATATCTACTACCATGGCCAAGAAAGCCTTAGAGAAAATGGACAGCAGCCCTCAGAGTTAACAAAAGAATATGAAATACAGTACTTGGGTGCAGCCTCAAAAATGACAGAATGATCTCGGTTCATTCCCAAAGCAAACTATCCAACATCATAGTAATCCAAGTCTATGTCCCAACCACTAATACCAAAGAAACTGAAATTGAATGATTCTATGAAGACCTTCTAGAACTAATACCAAAAGAAGATATCCTTTTCATCATAGGGGATTGGAATGCAAAAGTAAGAACTCAAGAGATAGCTGGAGTAACAGGCATGTTTGGCCTTGGAGTACAAAATGAAGCAGAGCAAAGGTTGTGCATCTATAAATTCTATCAAAAAAAATCATGAAAATGTCTCCTAAGCAACTCAGANAACAGAAGAAATCTCTTAATTTAACTATTTTTACTTATAAGAAGATGTTAAATGAATTATTTTATACTGTAATTAAAACATTCTAATTTTTGAGTCATGCCAGTTTCAACAGTTTCATCTGGTTTAGTGATATCTAATTGTAGGTAGGATTATTTGAATGTATACCTTAGTAGAACTAATAGAATAAACATAAAATTTTTTTCAACTGTAATAAATTATGTGTTTTGTCAAGAAATGCAATAATATTTGTAAAATATGACTATAGGTAGAGCATTCATGATAAGCTTTCATTTGTTTGGCCACAAAAGACCCAACCCCTAAAATATTCTAAAAATAGGAATAGTGGATCATGTCCTCTGATCATAATGTAATAAAACTATACATCTGAAAAATACAGAAAAAAATTTCCTGTTCATCTATTGTTGTTGTTCAGTCTCTAAGTTGTGTCTGACTCTTTGCGACCCCATGGACTGCAGCACGCCAGGTTTCACTGTCCTTCACCATTTCCATAAGCTTGCTCAAACTCTTGTCCATTGTCTGTGATACTATCCAACCATCTCATCTTCTGTCACCTCCTTCTTCTCCTGCCCTAGATCCTTCCCAGCATCAGGGTCTTTTCCAATGAGTCAGCTCTTTGCATCAGTTGGCCAAAGTATTGGAGCTTAAGTTTCAGCATCAGTCCTTCCAATGAATATTCAGGGTTGATTCCAGTTAGGATTGGCTGGTTTGATCTTGCAGTCCAAGGGACTCTCAAGAATCTTCTGCAGCACCACAATGTAAAAGCATCAGTTTTTTGGGATTTGGCCTTCTTTATGGCCCAACTCTCATATCTGTACATAACCAATGGAGGAGGGAATGGCACATCACTCCAGTGTTCTTGCTTTGTGAACCCCATAAACAGCATGAAAAGGCAGAAAGATATGACACCAGAGGATGATCCTCTCAGATCAGAAGGTGTCCAATATGCTACTGGGGAAAAGTAGAGAAATAGCTCCAGAAAGAATGTAGAGGCTGGGCCAAAGCAGAAATAATGCTCAGTTGTGGATATGTCTGGTGGTGAAAGTAAAGTCCATGCTGTAAAGAACAATATTGCATAGGTATCTGGAATGTTAAGTCCTTGTATCAAGGTATATTGGATGTGGTCAAGCAGGAGATGACAAGAATGAATATCTACATTTTAGGAATCAGTAAACTAAAATGGATAGGAATAGGTGAATTTAATTCAAATGACCATTATATCTACTACCATGGCCAAGAAAGCCTTAGAGAAAATGGACAGCAGCCCTCAGAGTTAACAAAAGAATATGAAATACAGTACTTGGGTGCAGCCTCAAAAATGACAGAATGATCTCGGTTCATTCCCAAAGCAAAATATCCAACATCATAGTAATCCAAGTCTATGTCCCAACCACTAATACCAAAGAAACTGAAACTGAATGATTCTATGAAGACCTTCTAGAACTAATACCAAAAGAAGATATCTTTTTCATCATAGGGGATTGGAATGCAAAAGTAAGAACTCAAGAGATAGCTGGAGTAACAGGCATATTTGGCCTTGGAGTACAAAATGAAGCAGAGCAAAGGTTGTGCATCTATAAATTCTATCAAAACAAATCATGAAAATGTCTCCTAAGCAACTCAGATGCTACAGAGAATGTTCAGTCACAAATTGCACACTCACAGTTGAAGCCTGACATACAAAAGTGTATAGACAGCTAAATAAATCTCAAAGGAAATGCATAATCGCATACATAGACCCACAAAAAAAAGGAAAAATAACTCAGGCATTTACGATACAGTGATAGGAAAGGAAAATTAAAGATAATGATGGGAAAGCATAATGAAGAAACTGGCCAGTGCTAAAGCAAGTAACAATGAGGTAGAAACATGCAAAAGAGAACCAAAAGGGAACAATTCCTTGTCCTTATTCAGTTCCCAGTTTGAAGAGATGTTGTCTGCTGCCTTATCTTGCAAATATAAGAGAAAATTCTGAAGACCACCGAGGTTGGCAGTGCAGAAAGATAAAAGACTCTGGCATCTTCATTTACTGAATACACATTTATTGAGTAGTTACTCTGCTGTAGCTATGATTCAGTCTTGGAAAAAAATGATACAAATTTTTGTCCTCATGGTGTTATTCCAGTAACATTAGGGAAGATCAACCAGCAACAACAACAACAACAACAACAAAAGACTTAATAAAGCAAATTTTATACTATCCAGAGATCTCTGGGCAGTGGGGATAGGGGGGTGGAGTAGAGTAAGAATTTACATCAGGAAGCTGTGGATGGTTATGATTTTAAATAGTTGACCATGGTAAATCTCACTGGGAAGGTGATTTTTAAGGGGATATAAAGGAGGTTCAGTTCAGTTCAGTTGCTCAGTCATATGTGACTCTTTGTGACCACACGGACTGCAGCACGCCAGGCTTCCCTGTCCATCACCAATGCTCAAAGCTTGCACAAACTCATGTCCATCGAGTCAGTGACGCCATCCAGCCATCTCATCCTCTGTCATCCATTTCTCCTCTCGCTTTTGATCTTTCCCAGCATCAGGGTCTTTTCCAATAAGTTAGTTCTTCACATCAGGTTGCCAAAGTATTGGAGTTTTAACTTCAGCTTCAGTCCTTCCAATGTATATTTAGGATCTATTTCCTAGGAGGTAAAAACATTGTCTATCCAAAGGCCTCCTCGGAAGTATTTACTATGCAACTAGCAATATGATCACGTGGTCACATGTTTCTGTAAAAATTTCAAAAATTAGATTTTTGCTAGCTTCAGTTGGATAAGTTCACTCACTGTCTCTTAACTTTAAATTCCCCTCCAGTATACCCCTATTTTCATATGGTTGTGTCCAGGTGACACAAGCATCTTTGGAAAACCAGCTAAATGGAAGATGAACAGAAGATACATTTAAAATGATTTCATATGAAATGATTTTGGCAGTATATACTCAATCACTTTCACTTATGTTTATGTTGTGGCTAGCCACACCTTCATAGGAATAACTTCCAATGAATCTGTGGCTCATGGAACTAATACTTTATGAGTTATAACCTAAAGGTGAAAGACCAGAGACAATATAATTTTATTAATTACAGTGCTCATAATATTGTCTTATTACTGTGCACTTAGAATTTTTTGTATTTGTGGTATTTTTCACCTTCTTAGGAATTATAGTTCTTTTATTAATTTTAGCAAATAATTTTTACCATATTTTATGTTAATAATGTTGCATTGTTTTCCTTGAGAAGATTCCAAATTTTGTTTACACAAAACTTAAAATTGCCTCTAAAAATAGGTGCATGTCTAATGTTTCTGTGGCAGTAGGAGGGTCACAAAAGTATACTACAACATTTTTTTTTTTGAGCACAGTGAACAAAGGGAAGGGACACAGTAAGACATTAACTCAGAGTGGCTTTACATGTTAACTCATATAGGCAGTCAAACAGAAATATACTTCCAGACATATATAATTTTACAGTTTAAAGTAGCCACATAAAAAGTTAAATAGAAGCAAATTAACATAGCAATGTATTTTATTTAATCCAACAAATGCAGAATAATGTCTTATAAAATATCTTACATTATTATCTTAATGTAATCAACATATAAGCTATTAATGAGATATTTTGCATTCTTTTTTGTCATACTAATTTTCTCAAATCCAAAGTACATTTTATACTTAAAGTGAACCATCATTTGAAGCAGGCACGTAAAAAGTTATCAATAGCTGTACAAGACTAGTGGCTGCTGAAATAGACAGCACAGCATTAGAACATTGTAATTTTAAATTAAATGGACAGAGAGTGGAGGACTGTCAGCAGAGATGTGGTGTGATCTGATTTATGGTATGAAAGGATCACTCTAAGTTAAGAATAGACTGTAGAGACATATAACTAGAGAAACAGATTAGGAGGCTATTGCAATAATTCAGCAGTAGAGGGTGGTATTTTAGGTCAAGATGATAATGGATCTAGTAAAATATAGTCAGATTTTGTATGTGTTTCAAAGGTTAATACATCAGGATTTGCTGATGAATAAAATGAGAGAAAGGGTAAAATGTTATGAAACCTAGACATATGATAATTCCATTTATTGAGATAAGGAAGGTTTTAATGAAAACAGCTTAAAGGGTTTTTTTGTTTGTTTATTTTTGTGTTTTTTTTTCTTTAGTGATATTGTTGAGTCGATAAACCAACTAACCTTAACTCTTTATGTGAGATTATAAATCTCTTTATTTTGTAAATTATTTTGAGTTGTGTTACTCTCTTTTACAGCTAAAGGATGAATGCACATATCATTAAAGGTGGTGATAAGTTTGCATTTCATTTTCTAGATTTTTTATAACCCTATACTGCCAGGGTCCAGTCCTAGCAGGATCCAGGGGTACCCTCAGAGAGACGGCATCAGCGAGAGAGATTTAGAGAGAGATAAAGAAAGAATGTTGCAGTTAAGAAAATAGAGGAGAGAAAGAGGTTGATATTCCTTGATTTATGCAGTAAGCCAATAAAGCCTCAGCACGGGACTTGCTCTGTTCATGTAGGCCATAGGCGCCCTCTTGATGGGGAGAAGGTGCAAAGCACCTTCTCAAGAGGGTCTTAGAAGCCCGGGCAGGAAAGTGAACTCAGAGAGCCTCTATGCTCCAAGGGATCAGGCTGAAAAAAGAGAGAGAGAAAGAAAGAATGACACGAGGTGACCAAGCTTCAGTGAGTGAGCTCCATAACTTTATTTTCAAAAGGAACTTTTATACCTTGACTTGTACATAGAGGGAAATGAAAGATGCAATGTCATGCAGAGTCAGCCCAAACATTACATCTGTTTTGTCTTTATCAAAATCAGGACTTTTTCTGCATACTTTTCCCATAAACAATGTTGTGTACATTATCTTCTGGCCTTGGAGGCCTGTGGACATCTTATGACCCTCTTTTGATAAAGGCTGCTCAACCAAAAACTTATTTTCCCTTGAAGTGTTTTTTCTTTATATTTCTAATCTATGTCAGCCTCAGAAAATATTAGAGTTACATTCTCATGGAACAAAGGTGCAGTGAGTTACAACAAAGAAAGAACCTATTAGCTCAAAGTTCTGATGTGGTTAATTCCAAGGCTACTACTTGTTTTTCTTACATTTCAACTATGTTAACTAATGCACTCCCAGGTGCACAATGGATAAGGGATATGGGAACTTGGCAGCAAGCATTGGCTCAATAGTGAAATCCTACACCAGTACTACTCTAATAGTTTTTAACTCTTCAAAAGGCTCTATATTTTTAAAATGTTTTAGGCTTCTTATATCTCTCACAGTTGGGAGGCTGTGAACAATCACATGCATAGCTACAAGAGTCTGGATAAACCTGCTAAGCAAGCTAGAAAGCCATCAGAGGGGGTTTGAATTGAAATATTCCTTTCATGCCCAAGAGACTTATCCACTAGAGTCCTAAGTTGATTTTTTTCCAGAGAAAGGTGGTCGAGGATAGCCCCCTGTTAATGTCAGAAGAGTTGATGAAAGACATATAATAGTAAGATAGACAGATTCTGATTTTGGGGTAGATGCTCGAGCAGGTCCAGTGGGTTCCTCGAGTCCTGATCTGCCTTGCTCGTCAGGTTTTTTCCATATGACCTTCTCATGGGTGGGATCTCCTGTGCTGGCTCCCGGCACTATACCCCAATAAACAATATGTAAACCTCATAAGTTAAAAAAAATTTTTGGATGACTGATACTGAATGCTATGTAAATAACATGACTACATACTTATTTATACTTGGGCAAGGCTAATTTATACCTGCTTTCTCAGTATAGTTATTGATAGCAATCCCTTTCATTTTCAAAACTCCTGGTTTGTATAATAAGTTACATACTTGCTATATATCGACTATTACAACAATACTGTCATAGTACAAACTAACCCCAAACTTAGTGGCTTAAAATAACAACTATTTATTGCTTTTCATCTTGTCATGAATACAGGATTAGTTGAATGGATGTTTATGAAGCGAGTCTTGATGCTCTTGGCTAGACTTATCTTTCTGAGGTCTACTGGCAACTTGGTTCATACCTGACTGGTCCAGCATGAGCTCAGCTGATCTTTACTCTTCCCTAAGCTTGTTTTCATGGTAGATTCAGAGTTTCAAGGGGATAAATAAAAGTTGTACAAGCTCAAATATAGCACACCATCATTCACAATATCTTGTGTGTGCCATGTGCTGAGTTGTGTCTGACTCTTCTGCCCACATGGACTGTAGCTCGCCAACTCTTCTGTCCATGGGATTCCCCAAGCAAGAGCACTGGAGTGGGTTGCCATTTTCTCCTTTAGGAGATCTTCCTGACCCTGAGATTCAACTCATGTCACCTGTGTCTCCTGTATTGCAGGTGGATTCTTTATCCACTGAGCCATTGGAGTATACTACTATTATATTCTGTTAGCTAAACAAAATCTCAAGGTTGGCTCAATGTCAATGAGGGAAAAAACAGCTAAGGTACAGGGCAAAAGTTGTTACATAAAGTATGGTTATTAGTTGGGTGTGTCAATGTGATCTACCAGTTATATGTATGTGTGTGTATATGTAAGTATACATGTATAAATGTATCAAATACTTTACATATATATGCATACATGTATAAAATTGATATTTGCCTCTTCCTTATGCTCCCTTTTCTCTAGTCAAGTATAAATGCATTTTCAAAACTGTTAAAAATTTTACACATTTAATATATATATTTATTTTTTTAATATATATATTTATATATTTCATAAATATTTTACATTTTGCAGTCTCTATAATGGACTCACTAAAATAATTTGTTACACTACTTATTCAATATTCATTTCCTTTACATGTTTCTCCATGATATATTTCCATGAAAACTTACAAATTCCCCTGAATTCATCTTATTTGATAAAGATGGAATTATATTTTTGTTTGCTTCTTCTTAAAATGTGTCTTTCCCTCCTTTATAAGTAAGTTTGCTAGGGAAATATCAGACAAGACACAATCATCTAACAAAGCTTATCAGAAAGATGATTTGTATTTTACATTTCTTTGGAAACTACTGTATGCCCTTTATGAAATATATAACATTTTTGATAATTATAAAAATGTATTTTTGAAAATATGTTTTAATTTGTTCCATGAAATAAAATTTTATAAACTTTCCCAAAGTAAATATAGAAGAAAAAAAATGAGGTTTCTCTTTATTTCCTTTCAGCTTTAGCAGACAATGTCTGTTAGAACAGAATAAATTTTCATTGATTTTAAATATTAACAATTATTTATTTACATTTCTGTGTTTTAGAGTAAATGATCCAATAAGCTCTTATATAGTTATGGAAAACCCATGAAAACATGAACATATATGTATTCAGGGGGAATAACCATTTGGTATGTGGCAGTAATCCTTTAGTACAGTAAAAGGAGGAATGGAATAAACATATATTTGGTTTATTTGGCTTTTTCCATGTGTAAGAGGTCCACACAAGGAGATGTCTATATTGTTAGTCTATTCCTCTATAATGAAACCATCTGTAACAAAGAAGAAAAAGTTGGGTCAAAATGAATCAGTTCTTGCTCCTATTTTAGTTATCCAAGCCATGTTACAAAAATATATCTGATAAAAATCATAATAACCAAGTAAAAATATGGTATTCTTCAGTTCTTCATATAAGGAATTTGATATTACCTAGAAATATGATAAAATGGTATTTTATAACAAGTAAAATTTGCCTCTCAAGAGCAAAATAGATAATCTACCCATCATTGTTGACATTCTAGATATACAAGTGCTTATCTCTTACAAACCTAATTATCTAATTATCAAAACTACAAAATACTGTATTCTGTTAGTGTAGTTGATTCCAGAAACAAGCTCTTTGCTTGTGATATTCAAATGAGAAAAACAGAGATCTAAATAGAAAAGTATCTATAAAATCAAAATGCAATGGCTCATAAATATCTATCATTATGTGAACTTTTCTAGAGAGATTGTCATGGCCCAATATTTAGGAATTCATATTTCATGAAAATAATCATATTCATTCTCTTAGGTCTTAGAAACACCGTCCGTGGTAATATTAAATCATTTGTCTTTTTATTCTGTGTCTATTATTGTGTGTGTGTGTGTTTCTTTTCTGTGTAGGAGTTCAAAGTCTCTTAGATCATTTGAAGTAAGTACAAACCCAAGTTTCCATATCATTTACTTGTCCCATAATGAATTTACATTGTAAGTTGAAGCTCTGGTAACTAATTAGACAGTTACTTTTCATATTAATATCTTGATTCTCTGTGGGTTTTTCCCCCCTAATATTAGGGAATTACTGTTCATTTTTTGAGGTACATAATGGTATTATGGTTGTTTTTATGAGATGCATGCTTACATGCTTAGGGGTGAAATGCCTGTGAGTTACTTTCCAATCATTCAGTAAAATATGTGGCATGTTAATTTTTTAGTTATGGATATCTGGTTTGTTTTATTATTCTTCAAGTTTTCTGTATATTTGAATATTTTAATAATAAAGTATTTGGGGAGATAAGACTATTTGCTTTAAAAAATGAAACCTTGAAAGCATGATTCCAACTACTCATCATATGTACAAATGATAGAAAATTTTTACAATAGAAAAAAAATTTCTATTTGTAAAAATAGAAAACAGAGATACAAGATATTTAACAATGTACTTCTCCCTACATTTTTTCCTCTGGTTTTGAATTCTGTATCTTTCTCGGAGTTTGGAAGAATGTTTTTCTCAGCAATTATTTGACTTTCAGTTCCAGCAGAATAATTGCCCAGCTGACTTCAGGCCAAATGATTTAATGAAAATCAAGTAAATCCTTGTTGTTTTAAGCCCCCAAATTTTAAGGTGGTTTTTCCTAAAAAATAGGTAATTGCTAGGTCCCCACCCCAGAATGGAGAAGGCAACGGCAACCCACTCCAGTACTCTTGCCTGGAAAATCCCATGGACGGAGTAGCCTGGTAGGCTGCAGTTCATGAGGTTGCTAAGAGTCAGACACGACTGAATGACTTCACTTTCACTTTTCATTTTCATGCATTGGAGAAGGAAATGGCAACCCACTCCAGTGTTCTTGCCTGGAGAGTCCAGGGGTGGGGGAGCCTGGTGGGCTGCCATTTCTGGGGTTGCACAGAGTCGGACACGACTGAAGCGACTTAGCAGCAGTAGCAGCACCCCAGAATATTTGAACTATGTTTGACAGGAGCATTTTTAAAGTTCTTCAAATGATTCTAATATGAAGCTCATGTTGAGATCAATAGCCTTAGAAAATTGAGAGATTTATCCATAGAAATACTAAGTTAAAATATTTGAAAAAGTTTACTTTCAAAATTAGGAAGTACATGGCTTATTATATAATAAATGGCTTTAGGGACCTATTTCTGAACAATAGCCTTTATATTAAGTTTAGATTTTTGAATAAAATATTAGAATTGTTACTTATATGTGAACAATTTTAGAAAAGGGTTTAGTGAGTTGACTAAGAACAAACTTGATCACAATGAAGTAAGTTGCTTATTTGATGTTCTGTTAAATTAGTAGGTAGTGATTTTGTTAAATTACTAAGTTTTGTTAAATTATTTGACATGGTAACATTTTATTAAATTATTAGATGATTTTGGACAAGTGATTTGCCTTTCTTTTTTGGGGGATAGGGGATTGAATGTCACTCTTTTATTATCAACTCAATCCTTGATTATCTTTTCCTAATTTTTTTGTTTGTTTTCATGTGTCTTTTCTTTGTTTTTTAATTTTCTTTAACTTTTAAAAATTTTAGCACAGTTAATTTACAGTGCTGTCTTAGTTTAAGGTATATAGCAAAGTGATTCAGTTACACACACACACATACACACATACTTTTCTTTTTTCAGAATTTTTCCCATTATACGTTATTACAATACATTGAATGTAGTTCCCTGTACTATACAGTAGGGCTTTATTGTTCATCTTTTTTATATATAGTGGTGTGTATTTTTAATCCCAAACTCCTAATTTACCCCCCTCCCCTGTACCCTCTTTGGTAACTATTAATTTGTTTTCTATGACTGTGAGTTCATTTCTGTTTTATAAATAAGTTTATTTATATACATTTTTAGATTCCACCTATAAGTGATATCACATGCTCTTTGTCTTTTATCTGTCTTCATTTTGTTTGATCATCTCTAGGTCCATCAATATTGCTACAAATGGCATCATGTCATTTTTTACGACTGAGAAGTATTCTACTCTCTCTATATATGTACCGCATCTTCTTTATCCATTCACCTGTCAGAGGACGTTTAAGTTTCTTTTATGTCTTCACTACTGTAAATAGCACTGTAATGAACACTGAGGTGCATGTGTCTTTTCTCCAGATATCTGCCCAGGAGTGGGATGGCAGGATCATATGGCAACTCTAGTTTTAGTTTTAAACTGTTTGTTTCTATACTGTTCTCTGTATGTTCTCCAAAATGNCCTCCTTTATAAGTAAGTTTGCTAGGGAAATATCAGACAAGACACAATCATCTAACAAAGCTTATCAGAAAGATGATTTGTATTTTACATTTCTTTGGAAACTACTGTATGCCCTTTATGAAATATATAACATTTTTGATAATTATAAAAATGTATTTTTGAAAATATGTTTTAATTTGTTCCATGAAATAAAATTTTATAAACTTTCCCAAAGTAAATATAGAAGAAAAAAAATGAGGTTTCTCTTTATTTCCTTTCAGCTTTAGCAGACAATGTCTGTTAGAACAGAATAAATTTTCATTGATTTTAAATATTAACAATTATTTATTTACATTTCTGTGTTTTAGAGTAAATGATCCAATAAGCTCTTATATAGTTATGGAAAACCCATGAAAACATGAACATATATGTATTCAGGGGGAATAACCATTTGGTATGTGGCAGTAATCCTTTAGTACAGTAAAAGGAGGAATGGAATAAACATATATTTGGTTTATTTGGCTTTTTCCATGTGTAAGAGGTCCACACAAGGAGATGTCTATATTGTTAGTCTATTCCTCTATAATGAAACCATCTGTAACAAAGAAGAAAAAGTTGGGTCAAAATGAATCAGTTCTTGCTCCTATTTTAGTTATCCAAGCCATGTTACAAAAATATATCTGATAAAAATCATAATAACCAAGTAAAAATATGGTATTCTTCAGTTCTTCATATAAGGAATTTGATATTACCTAGAAATATGATAAAATGGTATTTTATAACAAGTAAAATTTGCCTCTCAAGAGCAAAATAGATAATCTACCCATCATTGTTGACATTCTAGATATACAAGTGCTTATCTCTTACAAACCTAATTATCTAATTATCAAAACTACAAAATACTGTATTCTGTTAGTGTAGTTGATTCCAGAAACAAGCTCTTTGCTTGTGATATTCAAATGAGAAAAACAGAGATCTAAATAGAAAAGTATCTATAAAATCAAAATGCAATGGCTCATAAATATCTATCATTATGTGAACTTTTCTAGAGAGATTGTCATGGCCCAATATTTTGGAATTCATATTTCATGAAAATAATCATATTCATTCTCTTAGGTCTTAGAAACACTGTCCGTGGTAATATTAAATCATTTGTCTTCTTATTCTGTGTCTATTATTGTGTGTGTGTGTGTTTCTTCTCTGTGTAGGAGTTCAAAGTCTCTTAGATCATTTGAAGTAAGTACAAACCCAAGTTTCCATATCATTTACTTGTCGCATAATGAGTTTACATTGTAAGTTGAAGCTCTGGTAACTAATTAGACAGTTACTTTTCATATTAATATCTTGATTCTCTGTGGGTTTTTCCCCCCTAATATTAGGGAATTACTGTTCATTTTTTGAGGTACATAATGGTATTATGGTTGTTTTTATGAGATGCATGCTTACATGCTTAGGGGTGAAATGCCTGTGAGTTACTTTCCAATCATTCAGTAAAATATGTGGCATGTTAATTTTTTAGTTATGGATATCTGGTTTGTTTTATTATTCTTCAAGTTTTCTGTATATTTGAATATTTTAATAATAAAGTATTTGGGGAGATAAGACTATTTGCTTTAAAAAATGAAACCTTGAAAGCATGATTCCAACTACTCATCATATGTACAAATGATAGAAAATTTTTACAATAGAAAAAAAATTTCTATTTGTAAAAATAGAAAACAGAGATACAAGATATTTAACAATGTACTTCTCCCTACATTTTTTCCTCTGGTTTTGAATTCTGTATCTTTCTCGGAGTTTGGAAGAATGTTTTTCTCAGCAATTATTTGACTTTCAGTTCCAGCAGAATAATTGCCCAGCTGACTTCAGGCCAAATGATTTAATGAAAATCAAGTAAATCCTTGTTGTTTTAAGCCCCCAAATTTTAAGGTGGTTTTTCCTAAAAAATAGGTAATTGCTAGGTCCCCACCCCAGAATGGAGAAGGCAACGGCAACCCACTCCAGTACTCTTGCCTGGAAATTCCCATGGACGGAGTAGCCTGGTAGGCTGCAGTTCATGAGGTTGCTAAGAGTCAGACACGACTGAATGACTTCACTTTCACTTTTCATTTTCATGCATTGGAGAAGGAAATGGCAACCCACTCCAGTGTTCTTGCCTGGAGAGTCCAGGGGTGGGGGAGCCTGGTGGGCTGCCATTTCTGGGGTTGCACAGAGTCGGACATGACTGAAGCGACTTAGCAGCAGTAGCAGCACCCCAGAATATTTGAACTATGTTTGACAGGAGCATTTTTAAAGTTCTTCAAATGATTCTAATATGAAGCTCATGTTGAGATCAATAGCCTTAGAAAATTGAGAGATTTATCCATAGAAATACTAAGTTAAAATATTTGAAAAAGTTTACTTTCAAAATTAGGAAGAACATGGCTTATTATATAATAAATGGCTTTAGGGACCTATTTCTGAAGAATAGCCTTTATATTAAGTTTAGATTTTTGAATAAAATATTAGAATTGTTACTTATATGTGAACAATTTTAGAAAAGAGTTTAGTGAGTTGACTAAGAACAAACTTGATCGCAATGAAGTAAGTTGCTTATTTGATGTTCTGTTAAATTAGTAGGTAGTGATTTTGTTAAATTACTAAGTTTTGTTAAATTATTTGACATGGTAACATTTTATTAAATTATTAGATGATTTTGGACAAGTAATTTGCCTTTCTTTTTTGGGGGATAGGGGATTGAATGTCACTCTTTTATTATCAACTCAATCCTTGATTATCTTTTCCTAAATTTTTTGTTTGTTTTCATGTGTCTTTTCTTTGTTTTTTTATTTTCTTTAACTTTTAAAAATTTTAGCACAGTTAATTTACAGTGCTGTCTTAGTTTAAGGTATATAGCAAAGTGATTCAGTTACACACACACACATACACACATACTTTTCTTTTTTCAGAATTTTTCCCATTATAGGTTATTACAATACATTGAATGTAGTTCCCTGTACTATACAGTAGGGCTTCATTGTTCATCTTTTTTATATATAGTGGTGTGTATTTTTAATCCCAAACTCCTAATTTACCCCCCTCCCCTGTACCCTCTTTGGTAACTATTAATTTGTTTTCTATGACTGTGAGTTCATTTCTGTTTTATAAATAAGTTTATTTATATACATTTTTAGATTCCACCTATAAGTGATATCACATGCTCTTTGTCTTTTATCTGTCTTCATTTTGTTTGATCATCTCTAGGTCCATCAATATTGCTACAAATGGCATCATGTCATTTTTTACGACTGAGAAGTATTCTACTCTCTCTATATATGTACCGCATCTTCTTTATCCATTCACCTGTCAGAGGACGTTTAAGTTTCTTTTATGTCTTCACTACTGTAAATAGCACTGTAATGAACACTGAGGTGCATGTGTCTTTTCTCCAGATATCTGCCCAGGAGTGGGATGGCAGGATCATATGGCAACTCTAGTTTTAGTTTTAAACTGTTTGTTTCTATACTGTTCTCTGTATGTTCTCCAAAATGTACTAATTTAACATTCCAGCAACAATGTAGGAGGTTTTCCTTTACTCTATGCCCTCTCCAAACCTATGTTGAATAAAAGCAAGAGTAGATACCCTTGTATTGTTCCAGATGTTAGACAAAATCCTTTCAGATTTTCACCATTGAGTGTGATGTTAACTATGGGTTTGTCTATATGTTGAGGTAGGTTCTGTCTATGAAGAGTTTTTATCATAAATGGATGTTATTTCTAGCAAATCTCTTTCTGCATCCATTGAGATGACCATATGGTTTTTATCTTTCAATTTGTTAACATTGTCATATCACATTGATTTGCAGGTATGAAAAAATTCTTTCATCTCTGGGATAAATCCCACCTGATGATGGAGTATGATCCTTTAAGTGTATTGTTGCATTCAATTTGCTAGTATTTTGTTGAGGATTTTTGTATCTATGTTTGTCAGTGATATTGGCCTGTAATTCTCTTTTTTGTGTGATATCTTTGGCTGGTTCTCATATCAGGGTGATAGAGTGACCACATACAATGAATTTGGAAGTGTTTCTTCCTCTGTATTTTTTGATATTTTCAGAAAGATAGGTGTTAACTCTTCTTTAAATGCTTTACCTATGAAGCCATATGTGTCATGTCTTGGGGCATGATAAGCAGCTTGGTCTGGCCCAAGCTCCTAGAAAATTACTGCTTTTGCCCTTGGTCCTGGTGCATGTGAGAGTCTGAGTGTGCCCTTCAAGAGTGAAGTCTCTATTTCTCCCAATTCTGGGGAGCTTCTACAACCCAGCTCCATTGACCTTCAAAGCCAAATGCTCTGGGGACTGCTCTTCCTGGTCCTAGACCTCCAGGCTGAGAAGGCCTGACATGCAACTCAGACTCACGTGGGAGAATTTCTGTAATATAATTATTCTGCAGTTTGTAGTTCACACACCTCAGGCATTTGGAATTTAATCATATCAACAGTCCACCCCTCCTACCAGTCTTGTGGTTCTTTCTTTATGTCTTTAGTTGTGGAAGATCTTTTCTGGTAGGTTTCAGATTTTTTTTTTTTTTTTTTAGCAAGGGTTCCTCTGCAGATTGTTGTGATTTTGGTGAGCTCATGGGAGGAGGTAAACTTAAGGTCCTTCCCTGCTATCTTGGCTGTTCTCTTGTCTTTCTTTAATAAAACATTTTCTTAGAGTCTCTTAGTCTATCCCAATGAACAAGATACAGAAAAGTTGCAATAAAATGGAAAGGGCTTTTAATTAGTTTGTGGAATTATTATCAGTTGAAACTGTGCAAGTTTAATATCATTGATCCCATCCTATTCAGTAAGTTTTTTTAGAAAATCATGTTAAAGATGAATAATAGCTTATTAGATTTTGTTAACTCTGATACAAAAATAGAAATATAAGGAAGTAGAATCAAAATTCAGAAATTTCCTCGTTGAATATACATATACATGTATAGATATATATATAAATTTTATCATCTTTCTCTTAGAGAATTTGTCTATAGTCCCTTACTTTGTTAATTAGAATGCCCAATCTTAGATCAAAATTAGAATTACTAAATTAATTGAAAGCTAAGACTTTTTCAGTCCCTGATTTCAGTGTGCTCCAGGTATGAAGTCAGCAGGTATGAATAAGGGGAGTGTGATCACCTTCCTGTTTCCTCATTTACGCTCTTCCTCTGGTCCCATCAAACACCTTCCTAACTTCTGTTTTTTGGCCCTTTCAGGTTTGGCAACTTGGAAAACAAAGAGAAGAAGAGAGAGAAAAAAAAAGAAGAATCCTCCTGACATAGTAAGTACAGTATGCATTGTCCTGCATTGTTTGACACTGACTTATTTTTCCATGAATATTTGCCATAGATAGGTCAGGAGACTCCATACCCTCAGCAAAAGGAATCTCTCTTCTGCTGTTCACTAAGCAAGGATCAAGAGGTTCTATTTTGTTTGTTACTTTCTCCATTATTTCTTATATTCTGGTGATACCATCATTTTCTTTCTACTAAGGTTTTATACCTCTCTGTGAAATCCCCTTTGACAAGACCTGAAAAATATAACTTTTCTCTTATATGAATAGCTCACAGCAACTCCATGAGAAGCATTTATAATCCCTGTTGGGAGAATTTTTTAAGTTTATGCGCTCCCATCTCCACATAGTTACTGCTCTTTTGTTCCATGATGAAAGCAGCTAGCACATATATCTTTAACTCACCAGACCTCCCAGATAGGAATAAAACGCCAATTTACTATGTCAGTACAGGAACACATGTAAACTTCAAGAATCCCTTTAAATCCTCTGTCCTTAAGTTTGATCCTCTCATTCTTCTCTCAGTTTCACTCCAATTCTTCAACAACCTTGATATTTTCAAGTGGGAGTCATCTTTGACTTCTCCTTTCGCAGTGGTTACTAGCATATGATTATATTAATAATATTATGTTAGTTTTTCTAGATTTGAACTACTTTTCCTCCTTTCTACAGCTTCTTAAATCATCCAAACTATCACTGTCTTCTACTAAGATCTCCTAGTACCAACTCAAAATGCTGACAGTTTCTTCCCATCTCCTTTTCCTGTTTTATTTNTAATATTATGTTAGTTTTTCTAGATTTGAACTACTTTTCCTCCTTTCTACAGCTCCTTAAATCATCCAAACTATCACTGTCTTCTACTAAGATCATCTAGCACCAACTCAAAATGCTGACAGTTTCTTCCCATCTCCTTTTCCTGTTTTATTTTTCTTTATACCGTATTCTCCACCTGTTTTTCTCTTGTCACTAGGATATAAGCCCCTTGATATCAGGAGCTTTATTTCACAGATTTCATCTACTTAATAGTGCCTGGTTCATAGTTGGTCTTCAGTAACTATTTGTTGAGTAAATAACTGAAGCAATTTTAATTATCAAAAGTTGTTATAACTTGCTTGGTCATTTTGATTAGTTTTTTTGATGTCAAATAGTCTTATTCTTGTAAGACTCTAATAAGTCAATTTGGTCAACTCTGGCTGATACAAAAGTGTCCATTTAAAGTAAAAAATCCCTTGCAGGTGTTCCATTATTTTAATGTAAACATTATGAAAGAGATTGTATTAAATGATACCTAATTACCTGGGTGGTTTGTGGTGTTTCTGAGAGACAGATTTCTTTACATGTATGGTTTGTAGTAATTTCCATAAATGTTAGTGACTGATGTTCTTTTTAGCATATCTTTTCACTCTGTTTAAAATCTATTACTAAGGTATAACAAATATTAGCATGATAAGATATCCTCCTATCTGCTCAATCTTCCTAGTTAGTCATGGTATTTTTCTTCCAGTGTCCAAAAAGGTCTTAGAAAAGCTGTTGTGTTTCATGTTTGAAAATATATTTTTTCATGAGCTGGTGGAGGGCAAATGGTTAGATAAAGAGACAGTGAAACTAGGAGAACAATGTTATCCTTTGGCTGTAGTTCCAATTTCAGATAAATATATAGAGAAATTCAAAGTAGACATGGGTTTATTTCTGAAGGAGAAGCACTAGTAGTACAAATTCTCACACTAAAGAAAACAGTGGCACAGCTGTGTAGTGGTTTATTTAGCTGTGCTTACCATGGCACTTTGTGTTTCTGCCTGTAAGACCATTTCTGTGTCTGACTCTTCTCCCACACTGTGAGTTTCTCAGTTACAGACTCATTTGTTTCACCATCAAAATGAAGAGGCCATAGAAGACTTTCTGTTAAATTTTGTAATTAAATTTACTTGTATATTTCTTATAAATGATTTATACTTTTTAAAACTTGCTGTGTGATTCTGAAAAATCATTTAGGGACTGTCTTTTTGGAATTACCTTGTATAATATTTTGTTGCCCTAAAAATGAAAGCATTTTTATTTTATCCTTTTTTTCCAGGTATTTTTTTATACTAGGCATTAATTATTTTTGTAATTTCAAATACAGATTTAAAAAGTCTAAAAATCATTATTGCTTCATTGTCTTAATATTTATTCCTAAATGGCTTTACACAGCAAATATTTACTGAGTGCCTGCTATTACTGAGTGCCTGCTAGGTGTAAGGGCTTCCCTGATGGTTCAGATGGTAAAGAATCTGCTAGCAATGAAGGAGACTCAAGTATCATCCTTAAGTGAGGAAAAATCCCTGGAGAAGGAAATGACTAGCACTCTAGTATTCTTGCCTGGAGAATCCCAGATAGAGGAGTCTGGCAGGCTACAGTCCACGGAGTTGCAAAGATCAATGGGATCGCAAAGATACGACTGCGCGACTAACATTTTTTCACTTTGGTAGGCGGAAGGTCTTATATTATATTCTTTGAGAAGTACCTGTGTGCTTAGTTGCTCAGTTGTGTCCCACTCTTTGCAGCCTTTTGGACTGTACCCTGTCAGGTTCCTCCATCCATGAGATTGCTCAGGTAAGAATACCGAAGTGGGCTACCATTTCCCTCTCCAGGAGCTCTTCCTCATCCAGGGATCAAACCTGGGTCTCCTGCATTGCAGGTGGATTCTCTACTTGCTGAGCCATCAGGGAAATCCTTGAGAAGTACTAAAAAAAATTTGTGTGTGTGTGTGTGTCTATATTTATATCTATATACTGTCTTTAGCTGAACCTCTGAAAATGTGGTCTGGAACTCATCTAGAAGATGTTTGTGTGAGTGTACGAGGGGGATAGTTGAAATTTTAAAAAAAAAAAAAAAGCTATTCAGACCTTTTTATAACTTTTCTCATGGTAGAAAGAGTGACCACCGACCCCCTCCCCCACCCCCCATAATGAGCTTCTGTGACACTTCTTATGTTATTTGGCATGGTGATAAACAAGTCCTTTTATATTTGTAGAATAAAACAGAATGAAAATGCCAAAATGGTTTCCAGGCAAAAGGATTCAAACAGGGGATTTGTAGATATTGCTTATAGATGTGTGTCAGTCTCTAAAACTGGCAGATACCTTGGCATACTTTGCTTAAAAATAATACATAATAGTCACAATCTGCTTATTCCATCTGTTGCTGTGAGAGAAAAATCCGTTACACATAGTGACCAGGATTATCAGGTTACATGTTGAGGATTTTCTGATGCTTTCCCATGATATTAAGAAATGTAAAACAAATCAGGCTGAAAGAAAATGTGCTTAATTAGAACTAATGTGGTGGGCATCAAGTCTGAGATATTTTTAAAATGGGCTGTCAAGTGGCAGCTTTAAATGAATAAGAATGGGAAAGAGTCCCATGGACCATTGAATGTTAAAAGCAAGGTTGAAATGAGTAAACAACTTATATGATTGAAACACCTAACAAAGATGATGTTTTGGGGCTCAATAATTTGAATTAATAGCAGAAGAGAATAATTTTGGAGGAGAAGATATCATTAGATGCCAAAGAGTGAGATTAGCTAAATTTAGTCTGTGTATTTGGATTTGAAGATTCAGAAAGCAGGGCAAAATCTTAAAAATGCCAATAAAGAAGGACCAATTAAACTGATCTTATAAACTAACTAAAACCATTTCAAATTAAGGGAGTTAATTCTTACATCATGCTTCGCTTTAAAACTGACTGCCTATGAAAATGAGCACAGTTTTAAACAGCACATCTGTAAAGCTTTGATCAAAGGGGATTCTCAGACAATTCACCTTCTTTGTTCTGGAAGTTTATTTACTATGCTCACTGATATTGCAACTTCTTCAGAAAAATAACATATCTTTGTGCCCATGGTAGATCAATTTGAAGTGTTTATTGTATATTTTTTTTAACCTGAAAAGAAAACAACCCTTTTTTCCTGACCTTCTCAAATACATTTTCTTCTTTGTTAAAAGTCTAAAGGCAACAGAAATTGAAGCACAACAAATTGAGAAGCTGTCCTGAAATCCCACTATAATATAGTATGGTTTTAATAGAGATAGATATTTCTATGAATCTGGAGCTTTCCTATTTTTATTTTTGCTTTTTTGTTTGTTTGCTTTTGATTCCCTTGCTCTTTTCCAATTATATATATATATATATATATATATGTATGTATTTATATATGTATAAAATGATTCTGATATTTAAAAGCATTTCTGTTGATGAATCTTTCTTCATTGCACTTATTTTCTTGCAGTCATTTAAATTTTATTTAAAAATGAAATAATTTGTAACTTTGATTAGGCAGAACAATAGGTCAATTGTAAAATTATACATTCTTTATTTGAGTATAAATCTTAATATATGTGGGAACACATTGTTCTGTATTTTTTAACATTGTTTTATACAATGTAATATATTTATATATATGTTCAATTCTATAGTGTACTTAAAATTTTTTTAAATGCCTTTTAATGTTTCTAAGCACTGGTCATTTACTTTTGTTTTCTACTATAATCATTTACAATTGCTTTGAACTATTAGCTATAATTCTTTTTAAAAAAGTGAAATACTTAAATGAATGAGAAAAAGCACCTATAAAGTATGAGATTGAACACCCACTATTTAAACCAATGATAATCCCAGATTGTACAACTGCTGTGTTAGTATCTGATTGCTACTGTAACCAATTACAATTAATTTAGTGTCTTAAAACATCACATATATCTTAAAGCTCTGGAAGTCCGAGGTCCTAATGAGCGAAATGGAGGGCAGCATCAAGGTGTTGGTAGACGGCATTCTTTCTGGAGGCTGTGGGGGTGAAATCCATTTCATTGCCCTTTTCAGTTTTTAGAAGTTACCCATCCTTAGCTTTTACCTCTCTTCCAGAAAATTATATCATTCCAATCTCTGTTTATGTGTAACTTCTTTTTCTCTGACCCTGACCTTCCTCCATTCCTCTTATAAGAACCCCTGTGATTACCTTGGACCCACCTGAATAATCCAGTATAATCCCTGTCTCAAGATCCTTCAATTTAATCACATTTACAAAGGCCCCTTTACCATGTAAGGTAATATATTTACAAGTTCTGGTGATTAGCCATACACATATTTGAAAGTTCATTATTCTAAAATATTTAGTAACTTAAAAACTTGGCAATAGTGAACAATCAGCTTCTAGATTCAGGTTGTACAGAACTAATTTCAGAGTCTGTCTGTTGACCTCACTATATCTTATTAACTCTATTTTGACTCACCTCTTTGAAGGGCCTTGTAGTAGTAATTCTCTTTGGTTTCTTGTG
>SJYW01029658.1:91371-136060 GCA_006410735.1 Raphicerus campestris | reverse complement strand
TTTTCTGTATATTTGAATATTTTAATAATAAAGTATTTGGGGAGATAAGACTATTTGCTTTAAAAAATGAAACCTTGAAAGCATGATTCCAACTACTCATCATATGTACAAATGATAGAAAATTTTTACAATAGAAAAAAAAATTCTATTTGTAAAAATAGAAAACAGAGATACAAGATATTTAACAATGTACTTCTCCCTACATTTTTTCCTCTGGTTTTGAATTCTGTATCTTTCTCGGAGTTTGGAAGAATGTTTTTCTCAGCAATTATTTGACTTTCAGTTCCAGCAGAATAATTGCCCAGCTGACTTCAGGCCAAATGATTTAATGAAAATCAAGTAAATCCTTGTTGTTTTAAGCCCCCAAATTTTAAGGTGGTTTTTCCTAAAAAATAGGTAATTGCTAGGTCCCCACCCCAGAATGGAGAAGGCAACGGCAACCCACTCCAGTACTCTTGCCTGGAAATTCCCATGGACGGAGTAGCCTGGTAGGCTGCAGTTCATGAGGTTGCTAAGAGTCAGACACGACTGAATGACTTCACTTTCACTTTTCATTTTCATGCATTGGAGAAGGAAATGGCAACCCATTCCAGTGTTCTTGCCTGGAGAGTCCAGGGGTGGGGGAGCCTGGTGGGCTGCCATTTCTGGGGTTGCACAGAGTCGGACACGACTGAAGCGACTTAGCAGCAGTAGCAGCACCCCAGAATATTTGAACTATGTTTGACAGGAGCATTTTTAAAGTTCTTCAAATGATTCTAATATGAAGCTCATGTTGAGATCAATAGCCTTAGAAAATTGAGAGATTTATCCATAGAAATACTAAGTTAAAATATTTGAAAAAGTTTACTTTCAAAATTAGGAAGAACATGGCTTATTATATAATAAATGGCTTTAGGGACCTATTTCTGAAGAATAGCCTTTATATTAAGTTTAGATTTTTGAATAAAATATTAGAATTGTTACTTATATGTGAACAATTTTAGAAAAGAGTTTAGTGAGTTGACTAAGAACAAACTTGATCGCAATGAAGTAAGTTGCTTATTTGATGTTCTGTTAAATTAGTAGGTAGTGATTTTGTTAAATTACTAAGTTTTGTTAAATTATTTGACATGGTAACATTTTATTAAATTATTAGATGATTTTGGACAAGTGATTTGCCTTTCTTTTTTGGGGGATAGGGGATTGAATGTCACTCTTTTATTATCAACTCAATCCTTGATTATCTTTTCCTAATTTTTTTGTTTGTTTTCATGTGTCTTTTCTTTGTTTTTTTATTTTCTTTAACTTTTAAAAATTTTAGCACAGTTAATTTACAGTGCTGTCTTAGTTTAAGGTATATAGCAAAGTGATTCAGTTACACACACACACATACACACATACTTTTCTTTTTTCAGAATTTTTCCCATTATAGGTTATTACAATACATTGAATGTAGTTCCCTGTACTATACAGTAGGGCTTTATTGTTCATCTTTTTTATATATAGTGGTGTGTATTTTTAATCCCAAACTCCTAATTTACCCCCCTCCCCTGTACCCTCTTTGGTAACTATTAATTTGTTTTCTATGACTGTGAGTTCATTTCTGTTTTATAAATAAGTTTATTTATATACATTTTTAGATTCCACCTATAAGTGATATCACATGCTCTTTGTCTTTTATCTGTCTTCATTTTGTTTGATCATCTCTAGGTCCATCAATATTGCTACAAATGGCATCATGTCATTTTTTACGACTGAGAAGTATTCTACTCTCTCTATATATGTACCGCATCTTCTTTATCCATTCACCTGTCAGAGGACGTTTAAGTTTCTTTTATGTCTTCACTACTGTAAATAGCACTGTAATGAACACTGAGGTGCATGTGTCTTTTCTCCAGATATCTGCCCAGGAGTGGGATGGCAGGATCATATGGCAACTCTAGTTTTAGTTTTAAACTGTTTGTTTCTATACTGTTCTCTGTATGTTCTCCAAAATGTACTAATTTAACATCCCAGCAACAATGTAGGAGGTTTTCCTTTACTCTATGCCCTCTCCAAACCTATGTTGAATAAAAACAAGAGTAGATACCCTTGTATTGTTCCAGATGTTAGACAAAATCCTTTCAGATTTTCACCGTTGAGTGTGATGTTAACTATGGGTTTGTCTATATGTTGAGGTAGGTTCTGTCTATGAAGAGTTTTTATCATAAATGGATGTTATTTCTAGCAAATCTCTTTCTGCATCCATTGAGATGACCATATGGTTTTTATCTTTCAATTTGTTAATATTGTCATGTCACATTGATTTGCAGATATGAAAAAATTCTTTCATCTCTGGGATAAATCCCACCTGATGATGGAGTATGATCCTTTAAGTGTATTGTTGCATTCAATTTGCTAGTATTTTGTTGAGGATTTTTATATCTATGTTCGTCAGTGATATTGGCCTGTAATTCTCTGTGTTGTGTGATATCTTTGGCTGGTTCTCATATCAGGGTGATAGAGTGACTGCATACAATGAATTTGGAAGTGTTCCTTCCTCTGTATTTTTTTGATATTTTCAGAAAGATAGGTGTTAACTCTTCTTTAAATGCTTTACCTATGAAGCCATATGGGTCATGTCTTGGGGCATGATAAGCAGCTTGGTCTGGCCCAAGCTCCTAGAAAATTACTGCTTTTGCCCTTGGTCCTGGTACATGTGAGAGTCTGAGTGTGCCCTTCAAGAGTGAAGTCTCTATTTCTCCCAATTCTGGGGAGCTTCTACAACCCACCTCCATTGACCTTCAAAGCCAAATGCTCTGGGGACTGCTCTTCCTGGTCCTAGACCTCCAGGCTGAGAGGGCCTGACATGCAACTCAGACTCATGTGGGAGAATTTCTGTAATATAATTATTCTGCAGTTTGTAGTTCACACACCTCAGGCATTTGGAATTTAATCATATCAACAGTCCACCCCTCCTACCAGTCTTGTGGTTCTTTCTTTATGTCTTTAGTTGTGGAAGATCTTTTCTGGTAGGTTTCAGATTTTTTTTTTTTTTTTTAGCAAGGGTTCCTCTGCAGATTGTTGTGATTTTGGTGAGCTCATGGGAGGAGGTAAACTTAAGGTCCTTCCCTGCTATCTTGGCTGTTCTCTTGTCTTTCTTTAATAAAACATTTTCTTAGAGTCTCTTAGTCTATCCCAATGAACAAGATACAGAAAAGCTGCAATAAAATGGAAAGGGCTTTTAATTAGCTTGTGGAATTATTATCAGTTGAAACCGTGCAAGTTTAATATCGTTGATCCCATCCTTTCAGTAAGTTTTAAAAAAAATCATGTTAAAGATGAATAATAGCTTATTAGATTTTGTTAACTCTGATACAAAAATAGAAATATAAGGAAGTAGAATCAAAATTCAGAAATTTCCTCGTTGAATATACATATACATGTATAGATATATATATAAATTTTATCATCTTTCTCTTAGAGAATTTGTCTATAGTCCCTTACTTTGTTAATTAGAATGCCCAATCTTAGATCAAAATTAGAATTACTAAATTAATTGAAAGCTAAGGCTTTTTCAGTCCCTGATTTCAGCGTGCTCCAGGTATGAAGTCAGCAGGTATGAATAAGGGGAGTGTGATCACCTTCCTGTTTCCTCATTTACGCTCTTCCTCTGGTCCCATCAAACACCTTCCTAACTTCTGTTTTTTGGCCCTTTCAGGTTTGGCAACTTGGAAAACAAAGAGAAGAAGAGAGAGAAAAAAAAAGAAGAATCCTCCTGACATAGTAAGTACAGTATGCATTGTCCTGCATTGTTTGACACTGACTTATTTTTCCATGAATATTTGCCATAGATAGGTCAGGAGACTCCATACCCTCAGCAAAAGGAATCTCTCTTCTGCTGTTCACTAAGCAAGGATCAAGAGGTTCTATTTTGTTTGTTACTTTCTCCATTATTTCTTATATTCTGGTGATACCATCATTTTCTTTCTACTAAGGTTTTATACCTCTCTGTGAAATCCCCTTTGACAAGACCTGAAAAATATAACTTTTCTCTTATATGAATAGCTCACAGCAACTCCATGAGAAGCATTTATAATCCCTGTTGGGAGAATTTTTTAAGTTTATGCGCCCCCATCTCCACATAGTTACTGCTCTTTTGTTCCATGATGAAAGCAGCTAGCACATATATCTTTAACTCACCAGACCTCCCAGATAGGAATAAAATGCTAATTTACTATGTCAGTACAGGAACACATGTAAACTCTTCAAGAATCCCTTTAAATCCTCTGTCCTTAAGTTTGATCCTCTCATTCTTCTCTCAGTTTCACTCCAATTCTTCAACAACCTTGATATTTTCAAGTGGGAGTCATCTTTGACTTCTCCTTTCGCAGTGGTTACTAGCATATGGTTATATTAATAATATTATGTTAGTTTTTCTAGATTTGAACTACTTTTCCTCCTTTCTACAGCTCCTTAAATCATCCAAACTATCACTGTCTTCTACTAAGATCATCTAGCACCAACTCAAAATGCTGACAGTTTCTTCCCATCTCCTTTTCCTGTTTTATTTTTCTTTATACCGTATTCTCCACCTGTTTTTCTCTTGTCACTAGGATATAAGCCCCTTGATATCAGGAGCTTTATTTCACAGATTTCATCTACTTAATAGTGCCTGGTTCATAGTTGGTCTTCAGTAACTATTTGTTGAGTAAATAACTGAAGCAATTTTAATTATCAAAAGTTGTTATAACTTGCTTGGTCATTTTGATTAGTTTTTTTGATGTCAAATAGTCTTATTCTTGTAAGACTCTAATAAGTCAATTTGGTCAACTCTGGCTGATACAAAAGTGTCCATTTAAAGTAAAAAATCCCTTGCAGGTGTTCCATTATTTTAATGTAAACATTATGAAAGAGATTGTATTAAATGATACCTAATTACCTGGGTGGTTTGTGGTGTTTCTGAGAGACAGATTTCTTTACATGTATGGTTTGTAGTAATTTCCATAAATGTTAGTGACTGATGTTCTTTTTAGCATATCTTTTCACTCTGTTTAAAATCTATTACTAAGGTATAACAAATATTAGCATGATAAGATATCCTCCTATCTGCTCAATCTTCCTAGTTAGTCATGGTATTTTTCTTCCAGTGTCCAAAAAGGTCTTAGAAAAGCTGTTGTGTTTCATGTTTGAAAATATATTTTTTCATGAGCTGGTGGAGGGCAAATGGTTAGATAAAGAGACAGTGAAACTAGGAGAACAATGTTATCCTTTGGCTGTAGTTCCAATTTCAGATAAATATATAGAGAAATTCAAAGTAGACATGGGTTTATTTCTGAAGGAGAAGCACTAGTAGTACAAATTCTCACACTAAAGAAAACAGTGGCACAGCTGTGTAGTGGTTTATTTAGCTGTGCTTACCATGGCACTTTGTGTTTCTGCCTGTAAGACCATTTCTGTGTCTGACTCTTCTCCCACACTGTGAGTTTCTCAGTTACAGACTCATTTGTTTCACCATCAAAATGAAGAGTCCATAGAAGACTTTCTGTTAAATTTTGTAATTAAATTTACTTGTATATTTCTTATAAATGATTTATACTTTTTAAAACTTGCTGTGTGATTCTGAAAAATCATTTAGGGACTGTCTTTTTGGAATTACCTTGTATAATATTTTGTTGCCCTAAAAATGAAAGCATTTTTATTTTATCCTTTTTTTCCAGGTATTTTTTTATACTAGGCATTAATTATTTTTGTAATTTCAAATACAGATTTAAAAAGTCTAAAAATCATTATTGCTTCATTGTCTTAATATTTATTCCTAAATGGCTTTACACAGCAAATATTTACTGAGTGCCTGCTATTACTGAGTGCCTGCTAGGTGTAAGGGCTTCCCTGATGGTTCAGATGGTAAAGAATCTGCTAGCAATGAAGGAGACTCAAGTATCATCCTTAAATGAGGAAAAATCCCTGGAGAAGGAAATGACTAGCACTCTAGTATTCTTGCCTGGAGAATCCCAGATAGAGGAGTCTGGCAGGCTACAGTCCACGGAGTTGCAAAGATCAATGGGATCGCAAAGATACGACTGCGCGACTAACATTTTTTCACTTTGGTAGGCGGAAGGTCTTATATTATATTCTTTGAGAAGTACCTGTGTGCTTAGTTGCTCAGTTGTGTCCCACTCTTTGCAGCCTTTTGGACTGTACCCTGTCAGGTTCCTCCATCCATGAGATTGCTCAGGTAAGAATACCGAAGTGGGCTACCATTTCCCTCTCCAGGAGCTCTTCCTCATCCAGGGATCAAACCTGGGTCTCCTGCATTGCAGGTGGATTCTCTACTTGCTGAGCCATCAGGGAAATCCTTGAGAAGTACTAAAAAAAAATTTGTGTGTGTGTGTGTGTGTGTGTCTGTATTTATATCTATATAAATAGCTGAACCTCTGAAAATGTGGTCTGGAACTCATCTAGAAGATGTTTGTGTGAGTGTACGAGGGGGATAGTTGAAATTTTAAAAAAAAAAAAAAAGCTATTCAGACCTTTTTATAACTTTTCTCATGGTAGAAAGAGTGACCACCGACCCCCTCCCCCACCCCCCATAATGAGCTTCTGTGACACTTCTTATGTTATTTGGCATGGTGATAAACAAGTCCTTTTATATTTGTAGAATAAAACAGAATGAAAATGCCAAAATGGTTTCCAGGCAAAAGGATTCAAACAGGGGATTTGTAGATATTGCTTATAGATGTGTGTCAGTCTCTAAAACTGGCAGATACCTTGGCATACTTTGCTTAAAAATAATACATAATAGTCACAATCTGCTTATTCCATCTGTTGCTGTGAGAGAAAAATCCGTTACACATAGTGACCAGGATTATCAGGTTACATGTTGAGGATTTTCTGATGCTTTCCCATGATATTAAGAAATGTAAAACAAATCAGGCTGAAAGAAAATGTGCTTAATTAGAACTAATGTGGTGGGCATCAAGTCTGAGATGTTTTTAAAATGGGCTGTCAAGTGGCAGCTTTAAATGAATAAGAATGGGAAACAGTCCCATGGACCATTGAATGTTAAAAGCAAGGTTGAAATGAGTAAACAACTTATATGATTGAAACACCTAACAAAGATGATGTTTTGGGGCTCAATAATTTGAATTAATAGCAGAAGAGAATAATTTTGGAGGAGAAGATATCATTAGATGCCAAAGAGTGAGATTAGCTAAATTTAGTCTGTGTATTTGGATTTGAAGATTCAGAAAGCAGGGCAAAATCTTAAAAATGCCAATAAAGAAGGACCAATTAAACTGATCTTATAAACTAACTAAAACCATTTCAAATTAAGGGAGTTAATTCTTACATCATGCTTCGCTTTAAAACTGACTGCCTATGAAAATGAGCACAGTTTTAAACAGCACATCTGTAAAGCTTTGATCAAAGGGGATTCTCAGACAATTCACCTTCTTTGTTCTGGAAGTTTATTTACTATGCTCACTGATATTGCAACTTCTTCAGAAAAATAACATATCTTTGTGCCCATGGTAGATCAATTTGAAGTGTTTATTGTATATTTTTTTTAACCTGAAAAGAAAACAACCCTTTTTTCCTGACCTTCTCAAATACATTTTCTTCTTTGTTAAAAGTCTAAAGGCAACAGAAATTGAAGCACAACAAATTGAGAACCTGTCCTGAAATCCCACTATAATATATTATGGTTTTAATAGAGATAGATATTTCTATGAATCTGGAGCTTTCCTATTTTTATTTTTGCTTTTTTGTTTGTTTGCTTTTGATTCCCTTGCTCTTTTCCAATTATATATATATATATATATATATATGTATGTATTTATATATGTATAAAATGATTCTGATATTTAAAAGCATTTCTGTTGATGAATCTTTCTTCATTGCACTTATTTTCTTGCAGTCATTTAAATTTTATTTAAAAATGAAATAATTTGTAACTTTGATTAGGCAGAACAATAGGTCAATTGTAAAATTATACATTCTTTATTTGAGTATAAATCTTAATATATGTGGGAACACATTGTTCTGTATTTTTTAACATTGTTTTATACAATGTAATATATTTATATATATGTTCAATTCTATAGTGTACTTAAAATTTTTTTAAATGCCTTTTAATGTTTCTAAGCACTGGTCATTTACTTTTGTTTTCTACTATAATCATTTACAATTGCTTTGAACTATTAGCTATAATTCTTTTTAAAAAAGTGAAATACTTAAATGAATGAGAAAAAGCACCTATAAAGTATGAGATTGAACACCCACTATTTAAACCAATGATAATCCCAGATTGTACAACTGCTGTGTTAGTATCTGATTGCTACTGTAACCAATTACAATTAATTTAGTGTCTTAAAACATCACATATATCTTAAAGCTCTGGAAGTCCGAGGTCCTAATGAGCGAAATGGAGGGCAGCATCAAGATGTTGGTAGACGGCATTCTTTCTGGAGGCTGTGGGGGTGAAATCCATTTCATTGCCCTTTTCACTTTTTAGAAGTTACCCATCCTTAGCTTTTACCTCTCTTCCAGAAAATTATATCATTCCAATCTCTGTTTATGTGTAACTTCTTTTTCTCTGACCCTGACCTTCCTCCATTCCTCTTATAAGAACCCCTGTGATTACCTTGGACCCACCTGAATAATCCAGTATAATCCCTGTCTCAAGATCCTTCAATTTAATCACATTTACAAAGGCCCCTTTACCATGTAAGGTAATATATTTACAAGTTCTGGTGATTAGCCATACACATATTTGAAAGTTCATTATTCTAAAATATTTAGTAACTTAAAAACTTGGCAATAGTGAACAATCAGCTTCTAGATTCAGGTTGTACAGAACTAATTTCAGAGTCTGTCTGTTGACCTCACTATATCTTATTAACTCTATTTTGACTCACCTCTTTGAAGGGCCTTGTAGTAGTAATTCTCTTTGGTTTCTTGTGTTTTGGGGCTCATGATGCATGATGGCTCCTGGAGAAGGAAATGGCAACCCACTCCAGTATTCTTGCCTGGAGAATCCCATGACAGAAGAGCCTAGCGAGCCCCAGTCAATGAAGTCACAAGGAATCGGACACGACTGATCTACTAACACTTCAACACATGCGTGATGGTTAAGCTGACAAGAAGAGACAGACGCTGTCATCAGACTGTAAATATGCAAATAAATGTCACAATATAAATATGGCAGCATAGTTATGAGTTTATTTAATTGTGGCCCGGAGAACTCCAGAGGACCCTCAGTGTCCACCTGTTCCTTAGCTCATTCACTGTGTTCCTGATTCAGTATCTCTCCCTGTTTGATCTCTGATAGTATGAATTTGTCTTTGTATCTCTGATCTCCTGATTACTAGTCTCACACAGAAAGCTAAGTATCTTTTGCAGATTCCTATAAAAAAAACTGCCTTCACTGACATAACTTGGAAGAGACAGTCATGAGCCACTGTTGGTCCTAAGGATTATGTTTACAGACCATCACTTTAGTCACAGACTATTTCAGTGCTGCCCTACAGATACTGCTGCACCTGACTCCCTTAGAGAGAAAGACCCACCACTGATGGTGAAGGACAAACGGCAAAAGCTTTTGACAGTCCATGTCCAAGATACATTCTGAATGACAAGTACAGTACGAGTATATTTCAGTTATTCTTGCTTTTCCAGAAAGTCCATAGTTGTTGAGGAAGCCCTGCAAAGCTGCAAAGAGAGAAGAGTTCAAATCTTATAAGGATATAAAATCTATACACCTTCTCCTAGAATAATCAGAAGTGATTATCTTAATTTTCAGATTCATGGAGTATGTTCACAGGAAGGTACAAGTTGCGAATGATGGACATTTGTACCATATGAGGAAAGGGAGTCGTTATTTAAAAAGATGAATACAAAGCACTTTAGCAAATTTTGCAAAAATATATGATCATATCCAATACTGATAGAGCCTTTCTAAGAAGGAGTTGACAGAAAATGAGCTGTCAATTCACCCCTGGATATTTATCTCCCATTCACATAAAATTAGCACCTTGCTTGCTCAATATATGCATGCTATGCGTGCCAAGTGCTGTGTGTGCCAAGCTGCTCCAGTCATGTCCAACTCTTTGCAATCCAATGGACTGTAATCCACCAGGCTCCTCTGTACATGGGATTCTCCAGGCAAGAATACTGGAGTGGGTTGCCATGCCCTATTCCACTCAGTGTATAGTAAAAATGAAAAACTCTTTACTAACCTTCTATTATCTACCCCCACCCCTTAGCTTTTTTTAGAGATTCCAACCATTACTGTTAAGTCACTTCAGTCGTGTCCGACTCTGTGCAACCCCACAGACGGCAGCCCACCAGGCTCCCCAGTCCCTGAGATTCTCCAGGCAAGAACACTGGAGTGGGTTGCCATTTCCTTTTCCAGTGCATGAAAGTAAAAAGTGAAAGTGAAGTCACTCAGTCGTGTCTGACTCTTAGCAACCCCATGGACTGCAGCCCACCAGGCTCCTCCGTCCATGGGATTCTCCAGGCAAGAGTACTGGAGTAGGGTGCCATTGCCTTCTTACAGCAGCCTTATACTACTGCCTAAGGACACTGTGCCTTCATATTGCTGTAAGTAGCAAAAGTAGATGCTTCTCTGCTCTTATCCCCCAAAATATACAAGCCAAGATAATTGTCAGCACCTCACCCAGAGAAATCAGCAAAGGGTGATTTCTTTAGGCACTAACATAGCCAGTGTCCAAGATGAATATTAACCACCACTCCCTAGCTAATGCCTAAACTGTGTAATTTCATGCTGACCTGAGTCACAGTTACTTATTGGGAGCCCTTTCAATTTCTGGGTTTCTGTAATAATTGATTATTTTGCCCTTTGATCCTGCTTAAGAACTGACCACATGTAAAGATCGTATCAAGATTAATGCAACATTAACATTTTAATGTAATATGTTTTAAAGCAACCCATTTAGTGTTTATATAAATGAAGAAACTATTATATCACTTAATATTTTCAAATCAATAGCTTGTATGTTTTCACATCACTCCTATGTAACAAGCATAATTTTGAATATGCAGTTGTGCTGGTGAGATAATAGAAATTCTTAAGGGCAAAAGAAAATTAAACAAATGGGAAAACATGGTTACTGTTTTAATTCTATGTGTTTTTATGTTTAAAATGGCTTAGACAAGTTTAATGTTAAAAGCAGCTGGGAAGGAATTGGTAGTTTTAGGGACAGAGAAATTTTTTCCCTGAATCTCTAATTTAGGAAAGAAATTTCTGGCTTCCTTTAGGCCTTAATTTCTCCTCTTTAATCCTCCTTACTTTATAATTCTGAAGATCTTTAAATGTAGTCATGTTTATCACTCCTTGATTGCAATTCTGTGATTACTTTGTGAAAGTAGAAGCCTCATTCCATTTACAAGGCAGTGGGGGATAGAGGAAGGTATCTATGTTAAGTAAGAAAGAAAAAATGAAACAAAGTAGCTTCCTGTACAGTTCTCCACTGGTGCTGTAAACCTCACAGAAGCGAGTAACAGAGATAACAATGTCTAGAGCACATGATGTGCAAGGACATTGAGTTAAAACCTGAGGATATAATTAAACTCTTAATATACTGTTAGCTTATCTGAAGAATGGGAATAAAAATACTTGAATTACCTAACTCATAAAATTGCTTTTAATATACTACCTTGAAAGACTTATTTTTTGTCCATGATATCATAGGTTTACAGTATAAGGCAAAAAGATAATATTTTCACTTCAGAAACACATTTTCATTTAGAAATGTTGTTATCCAAATGAATGTTGTATCCATTCTTAGTGATCTTCCAAATTTGGTGTGGAAAAAGTTCATCTAAGATGAGTTTTAAATGCTTGTCCTTCAAGTAATTTCAACTGAGACTGAAAAACATACCCATGTATCTTTAAAAAAAAACATGACTCATTCTATGGGATATTTCTGAAAGAAAATATATCTTAGGAATAAAATGTTTATATTAATTGAAAAAATGAAAACCTTCATTATAATTATTTGATTCTATTTTATAAAAATTTAGCAACTAGGACTCTGCCATGCTTAGAATATAATCCTGTCTTGCAAAACGGGGTGAAATACAGAGTTGTAAAAAGGACAAATATAACTACCCTTAAGGTCAGGGATCTCCAACCTCCAGGATCTAATGCCCAATAATCTGAGATGGAACTAATGTAATAATATGAGAAATAAAGTCCACAAGAAATGTAATGCACTTGAATTATCCTGAAAGAATCTTCTTGTTTTCCCCACCCTTGTTCCTCATTCCATTCCTCCATGGAACCGTTTCCTGATGCCAAAAAGTATGAGGACCACTGCTTAAGGTCATTAGCTCTGAAATCTTTTGGAAAATCATTGTGCCCCTAGTAAAATGAATAAAGAATATCTTTGTCATCTCATAGGCTCTAATTGATAATCTTATAGCTAACAACAACTATTTTTTCAACTTGAATAAAATTATACTAATGCTTACTTCTAGAAAACTTGTAGAGGTGGTATGCAATCAGATATAAATTGCCTGGTATAGGTAAGACACTGTACAACTTTAATACCTTTAATCCTTTATTATCTTGTAAGGATAAAGTAAATACATCTAAGGATCACAATAGGATATGTATATTTTGCTTTATGTGTTTTTTATCTCCCTACAGTTTAGGTTAGTTAAAGCTTGAATATTTCAGATCTTGAAAGATTAGATAGTGTGATTGTGTGAAAATTTATTTTGCTTCAGATATCTTCTATAAATTGGATATTAGTAGTTTCCACATTAAAACTGTGCATATGATATTATTTTATTATTATCTGCCAATTGGTGATAAGTAGTACAACTTTACCTATACCAGGCAATTTATATCTGATTGCATACCACCTCTACAAAACAATAGTGAGTGCTTTGTATCTCATTCTGCCTCCCAAGGGGGCACCAGGAATAAAAGAAGAAAGAGATAGGAAAAGATCAACTTCTCTGTTAACATATCTAAACATCCAGATGACATTAACCAGTAGAAACACAATTTGAAATTCATGATCTATGGAATGATTTAAGTAGGGTACCTCTAGTTAGTCAAGGTTGTAAATGGTTCAGTTCAGTTCAGTTCAGTTGTTCAGTCATGTCCAAATCTTTGTGAGCCCATGAATCGCAGCATGCCAGGCTTCCCTGTCCATCACCAACTCCCTGAGTTCACTCAAACTCATGTCCATTGAGTTGGTGATACCATCCAGCCATCTCATCCTATGTTATCTGCCGGGGTCCAGCCCCGATGGATCCAGGGTAATTCGAAGGGGAGATGGAGTAGGTGTTCTAGGAAAAAAGCTATTTAATTACAGATATATAGAGAAATTAGAAATGGATAGTGTAGTAGGAAAATTAGTGGAGAAAAAGAGGCTAAATAACTTGGTTTACGTGGAATACCAATCACCACCTATGTAGGCCACAGGCGTCTTTCCATTTTCTTGAAGGAGAGGAGGCACTGAGGCCTCCCCGGTCTGATCTTAGAAGCCCAGGCAAAGTTAGCACGCTTGGTGAGTACCCACATTCTAGATGGGAATTCAGCCAGAAGGGGAAAGAAAGAATGACACAAGGGAATCAGTCTTTCCGGAAACTGATCCGATTTCTTTATTTGGGGGGATTGTTTATATACCTTTTGGTATACATAGGGCTGAATAAAGAGTCACGCAGGGGTCAGCAGACCTGACCCTTGTCACAATCAGGTGCTTCATATAAAATTATACAAAGATCTTATGGGTTTTACATCATCTTCTGGCCATGAGGCCTGCTGACATTCTATGGCCCTTTCTGATAACGGTCAGTTAACCAGAAAACTTATTTTTTCCAAGGGTGATTTTTTCTTAAACCAGGCACCACCCTCCAAATAAAGTTGCATTCCTACAGGGTGAGGGTGTAGTGAATTACAATCAAGAAAGGAATTTACTTAACCTAAGGTTAACATGATTAATCTTAAAAGTTAATACTTATTTCTTTTGTATGCTAGTTACATTCATTATAAGGGCAAGGAATACAGAAATTTAGCAGCAAATATTGGCTCAACAAGTGAAAACCCTTCACCAGTATTCCCCCTANGCTCATTCACTGTGTTCCTGATTCAGTATCTCTCCCTGTTTGATCTCTGATAGTATGAATTTGTCTTTGTATCTCTGATCTCCTGATTACTAGTCTCACACAGAAAGCTAAGTATCTTTTGCAGATTCCTATAAAAAAAACTGCCTTCACTGACATAACTTGGAAGAGACAGTCATGAGCCACTGTTGGTCCTAAGGATTATGTTTACAGACCATCACTTTAGTCACAGACTATTTCAGTGCTGCCCTACAGATACTGCTGCACCTGACTCCCTTAGAGAGAAAGACCCACCACTGATGGTGAAGGACAAACGGCAAAAGCTTTTGACAGTCCATGTCCAAGATACATTCTGAATGACAAGTACAGTACAAGTATATTTCAGTTATTCTTGCTTTTCCAGAAAGTCCATAGTTGTTGAGGAAGCCCTGCAAAGCTGCAAAGAGAGAAGAGTTCAAATCTTATAAGGATATAAAATCTATACACCTTCTCCTAGAATAATCAGAAGTGATTATCTTAATTTTCAGATTCATGGAGTATGTTCACAGGAAGGTACAAGTTGCGAATGATGGACATTTGTACCATATGAGGAAAGGGAGTCGTTATTTAAAAAGATGAATACAAAGCACTTTAGCAAATTTTGCAAAAATATATGATCATATCCAATACTGATAGAGCCTTTCTAAGAAGGAGTTGACAGAAAATGAGCTGTCAATTCACCCCTGGATATTTATCTCCCATTCACATAAAATTAGCACCTTGCTTGCTCAATATATGCATGCTATGCGTGCCAAGTGCTGTGTGTGCCAAGCTGCTCCAGTCATGTCCAACTCTTTGCAATCCAATGGACTGTAATCCACCAGGCTCCTCTGTACATGGGATTCTCCAGGCAAGAATACTGGAGTGGGTTGCCATGCCCTATTCCACTCAGTGTATAGTAAAAATGAAAAACTCTTTACTAACCTTCTATTATCTACCCCCACCCCTTAGCTTTTTTTAGAGATTCCAACCATTACTGTTAAGTCACTTCAGTCGTGTCCGACTCTGTGCAACCCCACAGACGGCAGCCCACCAGGCTCCCCAGTCCCTGAGATTCTCCAGGCAAGAACACTGGAGTGGGTTGCCATTTCCTTCTCCAGTGCATGAAAGTAAAAAGTGAAAGTGAAGTCACTCAGTCGTGTCTGACTCTTAGCAACCCCATGGACTGCAGCCCACCAGGCTCCTCCGTCCATGGGATTCTCCAGGCAAGAGTACTGGAGTAGGGTGCCATTGCCTTCTTACAGCAGCCTTATACTACTGCCTAAGGACACTGTGCCTTCATATTGCTGTAAGTAGCAAAAGTAGATGCTTCTCTGCTCTTATCCCCCAAAATATACAAGCCAAGATAATTGTCAGCACCTCACCCAGAGAAATCAGCAAAGGGTGATTTCTTTAGGCACTAACATAGCCAGTGTCCAAGATGAATATTAACCACCACTCCCTAGCTAATGCCTAAACTGTGTAATTTCATGCTGACCTGAGTCACAGTTACTTATTGGGAGCCCTTTCAATTTCTGGGTTTCTGTAATAATTGATTATTTTGCCCTTTGATCCTGCTTAAGAACTGACCACATGTAAAGATCGTATCAAGATTAATGCAACATTAACATTTTAATGTAATATGTTTTAAAGCAACCCATTTAGTGTTTATATAAATGAAGAAACTATTATATCACTTAATATTTTCAAATCAATAGCTTGTATGTTTTCACATCACTCCTATGTAACAAGCATAATTTTGAATATGCAGTTGTGCTTGTGAGATAATAGAAATTCTTAAGGGCAAAAGAAAATTAAACAAATGGGAAAACATGGTTACTGTTTTAATTCTATGTGTTTTTATGTTTAAAATGGCTTAGACAAGTTTAATGTTAAAAGCAGCTGGGAAGGAATTGGTAGTTTTAGGGACAGAGAAATTTTTTCCCTGAATCTCTAATTTAGGAAAGAAATTTCTGGCTTCCTTTAGGCCTTAATTTCTCCTCTTTAATCCTCCTTACTTTATAATTCTGAAGATCTTTAAATGTAGTCATGTTTATCACTCCTTGATTGCAATTCTGTGATTACTTTGTGAAAGTAGAAGCCTCATTCCATTTACAAGGCAGTGGGGGATAGAGGAAGGTATCTATGTTAAGTAAGAAAGAAAAAATGAAACAAAGTAGCTTCCTGTACAGTTCTCCACTGGTGCTGTAAACCTCACAGAAGCGAGTAACAGAGATAACAATGTCTAGAGCACATGATGTGCAAGGACATTGAGTTAAAACCTGAGGATATAATTAAACTCTTAATATACTGTTAGCTTATCTGAAGAATGGGAATAAAAATACTTGAATTACCTAACTCATAAAATTGCTTTTAATATACTACCTTGAAAGACTTATTTTTTGTCCATGATATCATAGGTTTACAGTATAAGGCAAAAAGATAATATTTTCACTTCAGAAACACATTTTCATTTAGAAATGTTGTTATCCAAATGAATGTTGTATCCATTCTTAGTGATCTTCCAAATTTGGTGTGGAAAAAGTTCATCTAAGATGAGTTTTAAATGCTTGTCCTTCAAGTAATTTCAACTGAGACTGAAAAACATACCCATGTATCTTTAAAAAAAAACATGACTCATTCTATGGGATATTTCTGAAAGAAAATATATCTTAGGAATAAAATGTTTATATTAATTGAAAAAATGAAAACCTTCATTATAATTATTTGATTCTATTTTATAAAAATTTAGCAACTAGGACTCTGCCATGCTTAGAATATAATCCTGTCTTGCAAAACGGGGTGAAATACAGAGTTGTAAAAAGGACAAATATAACTACCCTTAAGGTCAGGGATCTCCAACCTCCAGGATCTAATGCCCAATAATCTGAGATGGAACTAATGTAATAATATGAGAAATAAAGTCCACAAGAAATGTAATGCACTTGAATTATCCTGAAAGAATCTTCTTGTTTTCCCCACCCTTGTTCCTCATTCCATTCCTCCATGGAACCGTTTCCTGATGCCAAAAAGTATGAGGACCACTGCTTAAGGTCATTAGCTCTGAAATCTTTTGGAAAATCATTGTGCCCCTAGTAAAATGAATAAAGAATATCTTTGTCATCTCATAGGCTCTAATTGATAATCTTATAGCTAACAACAACTATTTTTTCAACTTGAATAAAATTATACTAATGCTTACTTCTAGAAAACTTGTAGAGGTGGTATGCAATCAGATATAAATTGCCTGGTATAGGTAAGACACTGTACAACTTTAATACCTTTAATCCTTTATTATCTTGTAAGGATAAAGTAAATACATCTAAGGATCACAATAGGATATGTATATTTTGCTTTATGTGTTTTTTATCTCCCTACAGTTTAGGTTAGTTAAAGCTTGAATATTTCAGATCTTGAAAGATTAGATAGTGTGATTGTGTGAAAATTTATTTTGCTTCAGATATCTTCTATAAATTGGATATTAGTAGTTTCCACATTAAAACTGTGCATATGATATTATTTTATTATTATCTGCCAATTGGTGATAAGTAGTAAACAAAACAATAGTGAGTGCTTTGTATCTCATTCTGCCTCCCAAGGGGGCACCAGGAATAAAAGAAGAAAGAGATAGGAAAAGATCAACTTCTCTGTTAACATATCTAAACATCCAGATGACATTAACCAGTAGAAACACAATTTGAAATTCATGATCTATGGAATGATTTAAGTAGGGTACCTCTAGTTAGTCAAGGTTGTAAATGGTTCAGTTCAGTTCAGTTCAGTTGTTCAGTCATGTCCAAATCTTTGTGAGCCCATGAATCGCAGCATGCCAGGCTTCCCTGTCCATCACCAACTCCCTGAGTTCACTCAAACTCATGTCCATTGAGTTGGTGATACCATCCAGCCATCTCATCNAAAAAAAAAAAACAGACAAAGTCAGTGACCCTCAAAAAACTTAGAAGTGATGGTGGTTCAGGTTGAAGAGAAGGAATACAGATAAGAAAGCAAGTAAATATATGCTAACTGCACATTAAAATGTCTACAAGAAAAAGTGATTTTAAGCTATAGAGTAGCTTAAATTTATATGTTAATTTGTTTATGAATTCTAAAATTATAGAGATGACTACTCTGTGAGTTTACTATGTTCAGTAGGAAACATCAATAAGAGAGGATCTTGATCTTAAAGAGTTTATATTCTCAGGGAGCAAATATATGAAGTGATAAACTGCTTTACAATGAGAAAGGTGATATAACAGAGGAGAGAGGAAACCACTGGAGGGGAGACTCAATATACTTAAGGCAGTGGAGACAAGACTTCATAGAGAAGATAAATCCAGGGAGATGAATTTTAAATTAAAATAANATAAACTGCTTTACAATGAGAAAGGTGATATAACAGAGGAGAGAGGAAACCACTGGAGGGGAGACTCAATATACTTAAGGCAGTGGAGACAAGACTTCATAGAGAAGATAAATCCAGGGAGATGAATTTTAAATTAAAATAAGTAAAATGCTATAAAAATGAGGTTCAGCCTTTAATAACTGAAAGATTAGCATGAGTGTATGGATGAATGAGGAAGAGTTTGGCCTGTGATCCAGTGATACTGGTTCAGTGGCTGGGACACAGAACAGAAGAGAAATATTCATGAGCTCATGTAGGCTTATATTCCAAATTAATGTTATTAGTAATAAAATTTGTCAGGATTGAGGCATTAGCCTTGAATCAGCTATTCAGCTCAGCTAGATTATCAAATAAATAAGTTAAATAAGTTTATAGTATAATTAGCTATTTATCCCATTACCTTTCATAGGGAAATCAAGCCAACAACTAATTAAATAAGATTAGTCTTTTCAGGGAAGACAGAACCACATTTTTATTTCTCTTCAGAATTAATGAAACTTTCCATTCAGCAATATGCATTTCATCACCAAGCTCAAATTCCCCCTGGGCTGCAAGGCATCAGTATTTGAATATTTATGATGATATTGAAGTATAGCCAGTGATTGTGTTTTCTATTATAAAAGTAACAGTAAGAACAACCATTTCTTATGTATTATGAGTTTGCTGACTGCTACCAGAACCCTTAGGGAAAAAATTCCATTAAAGGAAATCAAATTAATAAACATGTGTCTAGCCATACCATCACAGTCATCATTTTAAAATTACATTATCATTCACTTTCTTTGATAGAAATGTAGTTATTGTTATAGATCATCATCACAAAATCAATGTTTTGAGCTTAAAAAATATATGTCTCTTTTGGCTTTAAATTCATCTGCTAGTAGGAGTCTGGTGCTACTTCAGTGTATTAGTATGAACATATATCCATGAATATTCATTCATGAACATCAGCTTCTCAATTTAGAGAGTTAGCTTTTTAGTATAGTTTCTTTCATTTTACTTGTCCACTATCCATTATTACTTTGCATTTACACAGCTACTTTTCTCTAAGGAATCTAAAGTACTGTAGTTTAATTGTCCAAAAGAAATGATGTCAGAATAGAGGAAAGGGAGGTAGAAAAATGTGTTTCCTGATTGTCTCAGGGAATTGGGAAATACTTAATTTTAATTCTGGCTTTAAGCCCAGACAGTGAGGCTGTGTCTACACAAGTGAGGTTGTATGTGAGACTTCTAAATTTTGCATGTATGTAGAGTTCTGTTTCAAGAAATTCACAACGTTATTCTACCTAAGCCAGTAATTCTCAACCTGGAATGTTCCTCTTCTCTCCATCCACCCCACTTAGTGAAATTGGGCAACGTCCAGAGAGATTGCTATGTTGGGAAGGAGTTGTACTGTTATCCTGTGTATAGAGGTCTAGGATACTGCTAAAATCCTGCAATGCACACAATAGTCCCCCACACAAAGAATTATCCATCCAAAATTTCAGTAGTGCTGAGATCAGAAATCTTGGTAAGCTTTAATACTATAAGCAAACAATTTCTTTCTTACTTATTGAAGAAGTCTAATACCAAATAATCATGGCAGGTGCCAAATATAATGCTTATTTTACTGAAATATCATTTGTAGTAGGAAGAATTTCTATGTGTGGTATAACTTGTATCCTTAATTCATCTCTAATAATTCCTGCTATTTATCTAAAGTAATGAACTCTCTTCTGATTCTAATTTTATCTGAAGTGTCTGAAACCCTCCCTACTTTTTTGTGGAGTCAAGTCATCTTCTGACCAGTGTTCCCAAGTTAACCCATACAAATACTAGCAGGGCTTCTTATTTCAAATAAAGGAGATTAACTCTAATCATTGTCGTTCTTTTCCCCACAAAGGAATCCAGTGCCTTCCTTAAAATATCCAAGAACAGGGAGTGTATTAGAACTGAAGTTTTTATAGGAAAGGATATATTAGCCCAGACATATATACAAAGTNGTGTTCCCAAGTTAACCCATACAAATACTAGCAGGGCTTCTTATTTAAAATAAAGGAGATTAACTCTAATCATTGTCGTTCTTTTCCCCACAAAAGAATCCAGTGCCTTCCTTAAAATATCCAAGAACAGGGAGTGTATTAGAACTGAAGTTTTTATAGGAAAGAATATATTAGCCCAGACATATATACAAAGTAACCATTTAAATTTAGAACTTCATTTTCAATTTTCACTTTTAGAGGTTTTTTAAAAAATGGGAAGAAATGTTGTATTGTTTGTAACATTTGGATATAGTATATGCATATAAGATAGTTTAAGTTTTTGTCTCTGCTAATGCTGCTGCTGCTAAGTCGCTTCAGTTGTGTAAGACTCTGTGTGACCCCATAGATGGCAGCCCACCAGGCTCCGCCGTCCCTGGGATTCTCCAGGCAAGAACACTAGAGTGGGTGGCCATTTCCTTCTCCAGTGCATGAAAGTGAAAAGTGAAAGGGAAGTCGCTCAGTCATGTCCGACTCTTTGCAACCCCATGGATTATAGCCCACCAGGCTCCTCGTCCATGGGATTTTCCAGGAAAGAGTACTGGAGTGGGGTGCCATTGTTTTCTCCAAGTTTTTGTCTCATCATTTTCAAATTTTTTCATGTAATATATTAATACTGTATACTGCAAATATAAGTTTATGGATGGCTAAGTAGTCTTGCCTAGAAAATCTCGTGGACAGAGGACCCTGGTAGAGTATAGCCCATGGGGTCGCAAAGAGTTGGACATGACTGAGTGACTTCACTTTCACTTTCACTTTCTTGACTAATAGGTATTCTGATTGACATTCTTTTTCCTGCAAAGATAAGCTTTAAAAAAACAATTCATTAAGTATATAGTCTGTGACTCCTTCTAGAATGTGTCCCTCCATATCAAGAGACATCTTAATTCCTTAAGCAAATAAGATTCCTGTAGACACATCCAACCAAGCTATGAACATATCCAGACTGGTTGATATCTCAGAGGGTTACATAGTTTAGAATTAGTCTAAGATTTATAATCATATAAAATTTAAAAAAGACTATCATTTCAGATGTAAAAATAAAAAGAAAGAGCAGCTTGCAAGCAATTTCTAATCATCCATAAGTAAAACATCTGGTTTCAAATGTGGCCAGTTTTTTCTACTTATTTAGCTCTTACACAGATACTCCAGTCATCTTTTCTTATATGTTGATTTTTTAGAAGCATAAAAGTTAGAACTATTTATGTTCATTTGATCATTTTGAATACCCTGTGTTATGGACTGAATTGCATTTTCCCCAGATTCATATTTTGAAGTCCTCACCCCAATGTGACTGTATTTGGAGATAGGATCTCTATGAATAAAAGGACATAGCCCATTTTCCTGTATCAACTAGCATCATATTATCGTTGGTGGTTTAGTCACTAAGTCGTTTTCAACTCTTGTGACCCCATAGACTGTGGCCTGCCAACCTCCTCTGTCCATGGGATTCTCCAGGCAAGAATACTGGAGTGGGTGGCCATTTCCTTCTCCAGGGGAACTTCCCGACCCAGGGATCAAACCTGGGTCTCCTGCATTGCAGGCAGATGCTTTACAGAATGAGCTACAAGGAAAGATAAAGCATTAGGTGACAATTATTTTTTGAGTGAAGGATATTTTCTTGAATGCAAATGACTCTTGGCCATGACACTTCTATCATCCTTTTGCCATGGTTTTAAAATACCAAGTTGATCTAATAACAGGAGTATGGCATGTAATTTCCATGGGTATAGTTTTATTTATCTTATACATTTATCTAAATTGGTTTGCTCAATCATCCTTAGGTACACTTTGCAATGTTTACGGATTTTTATAAGGTTTCAGACAATTAACATCTTGCAATACTATTGGTTTCTGATAGCAATGTCTTCAATGACTTAATGATATCTGGCTGACTGCTTACATTTCTAATTACATATTCTTTGGTATACATAGGTAGATCAGTGGTTAAAAGCTAGTTTATTCATCTAATCATTTCTTTTAAAAAGGACTATTCTGTTGAGAAGCTATGGAGCATATGTATTAGATCTCTATTATTTTCCTCTAGTGGGGTATCTCTCACTGAGTAAATTAAGCTTGAGTTTTTGGACTGTAGCACTATATTGCTCTATGATAAGGCCAATTTGCTTTTTTTGTGAGCAAAAAAAGTGAATGAGCTGCTGTAAAATTCCGTAAGTGCAGAGAAAATGACCTTTACTATTCAGGTTGGGAAAGAACAAGAGCAAAAGGATGAAATAGGAAGGAGAATGACAAATAATTCCTCCTACTGAGATGCCTATAGCAACTGATGAGGCAGTATTGCTAATGAGCTCCTTAGAGGTGGCCCAACTGAAGCATATTAAAAATCTAGTGAGAAGAAACGGATCTTATGTCTTCAGCTAGAATTTCATTAAAACTTTCTGACAAGATGTGACAAATAGTGCTCTATTTGTGGTTGCACAGACTTCAACCTCCCCAAGCTTGGACAGCAGCAAGAGTAATAGAGCAATGATCATAATAGCTACCATCAATTAAATGCCTCCTAGATGCCAGGTACTGTACCAGGCATTTTATGGCATCATTACAGTAAATATTTTCATTACCTCTGAGAGTCAGAATTATACTTCTATTATAATGAATTTTTTTAAAGGCAAAGAGAGAGAGAGAGAGAGAGAGAGAGAGAGAGAGAGAGAGAGAGAGAGAGAGAGAAGTTATTTACTCTAAAGTACACTTAGGTAGAAATGCTAAAATTTGAACCACATATATCTGAAGTGCCTTCTAACTAGGAGTTTAATACAGTCAGGATACATTTATTGAGCATAAACTATAATTGAGGCTCCAATTGCACAATTCTGAATAAGTTGAAAAATGTGCTCTCCCCAAATAACTCTAGAGCAAAGCTTATTGCTTCAAAACTGAGTTTATATTTTAAGGACAAAACTTCTAGCCCTCCCCAAATTATGAGAAAACTGAGGAATTCCTTGTGTCTGAAAAATTATACAGCTGACATTTGAACAACCCGAGTTTGAACTGTGTCAGTCCACTTATATGCAGATTTTTTTCTCAGTAAATATTTTGGAGAAATTTTGGAGATTTATGACAATTTGAAAAAACTCACATATACCACAGATATACCAGATATACCACATAACCTAGAAGTATCACAGAAAAAGAAAAGTTTATGTATGTCATGAATGCATAAAATAGATGAAATTACTAGACTATTATTTACTATAAAATATACACACATCTATTATAAAAAGTTAAAATTTATTAACACCTATACAAATGCTGATATGAAGGCATTTGCAGTAGTGAGATGTAAACAAATTCAGAGATGCATTAAATCATAACTGCATAAAATTAACTGTAGTACATGCTAAAGAAAGTGAAAGTTAAATCGCTCAGTCATTTCCAACTCTTTGCGACCCCGTGGGCTCACACTAAAGAATGTGAAAGTTGAAAGTGAAGGTTAAATCGCTCAGTCATGTCCGACTCTTTGCTACTCCGTGGGCTGTAGCCCACTAGGCTTCTCCGTCCATGGGATTCTCCAGGCAGGAGTACTGGAATGGGTTGCCATTTCCTTCTCCAGGAGATCTTCCCAACCCAGGGATTAAACCCAGGTCTCTTGCATTGCAGGCAGATGCTTTANAGCCCACTAGGCTTCTCCGTCCATGGGATTCTCCAGGCAGGAGTACTGGAATGGGTTGCCATTTCCTTCTCCAGGAGATCTTCCCAACCCAGGGATTAAACCCAGGTCTCCTGCATTGCAGGCAGATGCTTTAAACTTCTGCGCCATCAGTACACGCTAAACTACTATTAGTTTTCTAGCCACCTCCTGTTGCTATTGTGGTGAGTTCAAGTATAGAATCTGCTATGTGACACTAATTGTCTCTGCCTTAGGACTTTATCACTCCAGTAAATTATAAATCTCAGTAAAAAGTGATCTCTTGTGGTTCTTGTGTATTAATATTTTTCATCATGTTTTATGCAAAAATGTAAACTTTGAATAACACCATGGGACTCATGAAGTGCCACCAGTGACACAGGAAGTGCTCCCCAAATAGAGGAAAGTCACAATATTAGAATAAAAAGTTGAATTGGCTTGACATATACCACAGGTTGAGATCTGCAGCTGCAGTTGCCTACCATTTCAAGATAAATGAATTCAGCATAAGGACTGTTATGAAAAAAGGAAAGGAAATCCATAAAATAATTGCCACAGCTACTCCATCACACGCAAAAATTTGCAATTTTTTTGAACATCTTTTATCTCAGACTGAAAATAAAGCTCTTATATGGGTGCAGGATTGTTAAAGAAAGACATATCTATAGCTTCTAAGTCAAGAAAAAACGAAGTTATTATGTGACAACTTAAAAGGAAGGTGAAGGATCTAAAGATGAAGAATTTAATGCTACCAAAGAATGGTATGATAATTTTAGAAAAATAATTGGCTTTAAAATATCAGGTAACATGAGAAGCACTGTCTATTGACCAAACGGCAGCAAAGTTCCCAGAGACCATTTAGAAAATCATTGAGAAGAAAGGGTTGAGAAGAATCCTGGACGGGTTTTTAAAGCAGATGAAAGTACCCTTGTGTAGAAAAAAAGTACCACAAAAGACTTGTTAGTAAGAAGAGAGATAAGCACCTGGATTTAAGGCAAGAAGTTAACTCTCCCACTTTGTGCAGATGCAGTCAGGCTTATGGTTAGGACTACCCTTATCCATAAACTTGCTAAGCCTGAAGACTCGAAGGGAAAAGTTAACACCAGCTGTAAGTCTTTTGGTTGTATAAGAAGAAGGCTTGGATAATGAGAATCCTTTTTCTGGATTGGTTCCGTTGATGCTTTGTCCCTGACGTCAGGGAGTACCTTGCCAGTAAGGGATGGCCTTTAGTGTTTTCTTGATATTGGACAATGCCTCTGGTTACCCAAAACCATGAGTTCAAATTGAAGGCATCTAATTGGTCTCTTGCTCTCAAACACAACTCTAATTCAGCTTCTAGGTCAGAGAATTGTGAGGACCTGTAAAACTCATTGCATGCAGTTCTCTATAGAAAGGATTGACAGTGCTCTGGAAGGAAATCCCCTTAGAGAGACCATCATGAGAATCTGGAAGGATTACACTTTTAAGATTCCATTGTTATACAAAAAGCCATTCAAGTAATGAAGCCTGAAAACAATAAATTCCTGCTGAAAAAAAACTGTATCCAGATGTTGTGTATGAATTCACAGGATTTACAACACAGCCAATCAGGAAATCATACAAGAGTGCCTCTAAACCAATGCCAGACAATGGGGAAGATGACATGAAAGAACAGTGTCAAAAACAAATTGACATTAGACAGTCTGACAAAAGGATTCTAATGATTCAAGAGTGCTTTGAATGCTTTGAGTGCTTCTTTTACGATGTGAACTCTAAAGTCACTGAAACTAAAGAAGTGGAGGAAGAGGGGTTGTATAGTATAAAAACATTTATAGAGATATGAAAAAGCAAAAATTAATATATTATTTACTTTTGATACCAATGAATGCTCATCATGTAAACAGCACAGTGAGCTTCAAATATATTGGTTGATATTTAGATACAATATTGTTATCAAATTAGATAACAAAGCATTGTGTTTATTATTCAGTGGCATTATCTCTAGGCTAAACAAAAGAAATATAAACATCTCTCTCACACACACACACATCACATACACGCAATTGTTATCAATCACTTTTTTAATTTGAACTTCATCAATTAAAGCAATTGTGGAAATGCTTTCTCTCTTGTCATATAAGTTCCTTATACAGTATTCTCTACTTGCCTTTTGATCTTGTTGCTGTTTAGTCACTAAGTCAGGTCTGACTCTTTGCCACTCCATGGACTGCAGAGGTCCAAGCTCCTCTGACCATGGAATTTCCCAGCAAGAATACTTGTGTGGGTTGTCATTTCCTACTCTAGGGGCCTCTTAACCTATAAACCTAAACTATCTAGCCTGGCTCATTTACTGCGTGTTTGCCAATACCCATCTAAAGAGCATAAAATATTACTTTCTACAAAACAAAATTTTATGCTACATAATTTAAATATTTTAATTCTGTACTTAATTCTGTAGTTGTTTTTAACTTACAGATTAGGTTTTCTTTTATTATTAATTTATACATTTAAAAAAATTAGACATAATCATATTATCTAGTATCTTTGCTATCATTCCTTTTAATGCCTCAGACTTTCCTTTTTTAACACTAACTTTTTCCTTAAGTATATCATTTAGAAGGATTTTAAGGATGAATTGTGCCTTTATTCTTAATATATAATTTTGCTGGCTATACTTTGAAATTTATTTTCTTTCAGTATTGGGAAATATTTCATTCTGTCTCTGGGCTTCCACTGAGGCAGCTGAAAATTCTGCTATTAATGCAATACTTTCAAATAGNATTCTGACTTGGACCCTTCTTTTTGAATTTGGATGTGCTTATCATTATGATAGATACTGTAATTTCTTAGCTAGAGATGTGATTATGATAGACATTGTGGTTTCTGAGCTAAGGTTATAGAAATGATATAATACCCTCCTGGTTGATTTAGGTGCTCACTATTGGATCCCAGTCATAGTGAGAAAACCTTGGAGCCTTGCAGACAGGCTGCATGTAGCTGGTTCAGTTGAGAAGCTAATTGAGATTCCTGATGACAGTATGGACCACCAGACAGAGAGAGGGAGTCTTCACATCCTTTCAGCCCAAGTCATTGGGTTATCCCCAGCATATAGTATCCTGTGGAGCAGAGATAAGTTGTTCCTACTGAAGCCTGTGACAAAAAGCAAAATGCCTGTGTATCATTTTAAGTCATTATCTTTGAGGTGCTTTTTCACCTTGCCACAAATGACTAGTTATTATTTTCATCAATTTAAACAAAATTGGTATGAGTTTTAGACTAATAACTGAATTGGCTTTTCCAAAGTTCACACGGTAACTGAGTAGGGATAGAGGATTCAAAGTGAAATTTTAAATTCTGCAAGCTCTGTATATATTAACATTTTTAATTTAATGTAGGACCCCAATAGGTCTTTCCTGATAGCTCAGACAGTAAAGAATCACCCTGCAATGTAGGAGACCAGGGTTAAACCCCTCGGTTGGGAAGATCCCCTGGAGAAGGAAATAGCAACCCACTCTAGTATTTTTGCCTGGAGAACCCCATGGACAGAAGAAGCTGGTGGGCTATAGCGCATGGAGTCGCAAAGAGTCGGACATGTCTGAGCAACTAAGTACAAATGCAAGATACATATTGCTATTGTCCTCATTGATGGCAAACATAGGGCCCAGAGACGTCAAGCCAAATTGTCCAAATTTGCATGTTATAAGTGGTCAGAGCCCAGATTCAAAACTGGTAATCTCTCTCAAATATGTTTTAACCATTATACAATCAGGCTTTTTGACCTCTTCCTCTTTCCACTAATCCATGTCATCTTGACAGCTCTAGAATTATAAAAGTTTAAGTAAAGAATCGGGTTATCTGCTTTAACTGTTGGTTTAGTGGTCTAAAAAAAAAAAAGCCATAAGTTCACTCTGCTAACAAATACATATGTATCCAAAATATGTGCTCATTTTTCAGAGGGTTACAAACCCGCTGGAAGCCAAAATATATGTCACTGAAACTCACAATCTCTTTTTTTACATTATAAATGGGCCTCAACATTTCTGATGTGAAGAAAATTCTAAAAGAAGGAAATTTTACACTATAAGACTAAAAATGAGAAAATTTACTGTAAGCAAAGAAGAGATAAGATCCATTAGACAGTTTTCCTATCTCCTTAGTCATCATGGATAACATTCTCCTTTTCCTACAATAAGTTTAATTGAGGAATGGCCTTTGATAATACTCCTGGCTCCAATTCCTTCTTTTTATTGAGAGATCAGCCTTCAGTGTTAATTATGTATCTGATGATCTAGGCCTTGGGCCAAAACATTGATATTTAGTAGAATTCAAATAATAAGCTGACATCTAGAGTGTTTAGGTACAATGAGAATGTATAGGTATCAAAAAAAAAACAAAAAACTTTGATTATATAATGGTTAAGAAAATGTATGGTAGTGAGGCTACTGGGTTTGAATCTAGGCTATAGCCATTTACTATGTGAGCAAATGTGGAAAATTTTGTTAAAGTCTTTAAACTCTAGCTTTGTCATTAGTGAATTGAGAATATAACATTGCATATCTTATTGAAGCCCAGTGTGAAACTAGGTAATTTAATAACATTTCTGTAGCTAACCCTGGCAAATAATAGATTATCAATGCCTGCGTGCCTGCCAAGTAGCTTCAGTTGTGTCTGACTCTTTGTGACGCTATGGACTGTAATCCACCAGGCTCCTCTGAATACTGCCGTGGGTTGCTATTTCCTCCTCTAGGGGAATTTTCCTGACCCAGGGATCAAACCTGGGTCTCTGGCAGGCGGGTTCTTTACCACTAGGGCCACCAGCGTAGCCCCCAGAGCCATTGGAAGCCTGAATGATGCCTCAGCTGTGTGTGTGTGTATATGTATGTGCATCCTGAAATAAGTTTATAATATAATCCTGTAACTTTGCAATTGTTGCTTTTCATTCCAGTTATACAAACAGTCTCAGTTTATTATTTTTTAATGTAAGGAATAAGATATGCATTTCAAATTTGTGAGAGCCTGACAATTTTTTTTTTTTTTCTATCTGCTCTTTGGCAAGGGAACAAAAAAAAGATACAGAGTTAGAGAAAGGTACAGAGGCATGTTTCCTTTGAGTGAGGCTGTTCAGATTTTATGCAAGCAATCACATTAAGCTAGTAATAGCACCCATTGTTTTCTAGTTATGACTACACAATTCAGTCTGTTCAATTGTAAACTAGCAATAGAAGGTCTACACGGATATGCTGATAGGCTAAGATGCAGAATGTAAATATCTAACATATGTTTAAATCCTCTGATAGGTGAAGAATTACTTAGAAACATAAGGAAACATTAATAAACACACACATATACAGGAAATACCCCATTTTCAACTGCCAATTCAGTCTAATATGAGTTGGAATATCATTCTAATACCACAAAGTTAAATTGCATTGCACTTCCCTTTCTCAGCAACTGGCTAATTCAATCATAGCACATAGATTTTTCATCAGTTTTTAATTTGCTTAATTTTTATGAGCTGGTGGTTTAGAAAATTTCCCATTTTTCAACCCTAAGACTGTAGGGATAAAGCCATGCGCTATTCTTTCTGTGTCATTTTCATTTTAATATAGATTTTATAGTTCATTACCTGTCAATCAGTTTTAAATGGCACAGTATTCATTTTATCATGTTCTGTAAAACTGTTTTATGCTTCTTTCAATGTCTTACATTCATTTTAGACTGAGCCCTATTTATTTCTCTAAGAGCCATAGCCATCTGTAGCTGTGCACATTTGAACTTGTATTTATTTTAGCAAATGCAATATATTGCTTTATGTAGTATATTCATTTAGGATATCTATTCAAGCTAGTGAATTCTAAGGAAGTAGAACCGTGTAAATGCTTNGCCATAGCCATCTGTAGCTGTGCACATTTGAACTTGTATTTATTTTAGCAAATGCAATATATTGCTTTATGTAGTATATTCATTTAGGATATCTATTCAAACTAGTGAATTCTAAGGAAGCAGAACCGTGTAAATGCTTTATCTGTGGCAAGCTATTTTATGCCCTGTGTTTTTACTTGTCTCAAACTTGAGGGATACAATTTCAAACACAGCTTAAGGTACTGACACAGTATACTTTGTCTCCTGACTATTTCTAATCTAACAAATCATGCTTACATAATTAACATTCAAAGCCATTGAGCAAACAAATGTAAATTTTGAGACTCAGAGTTTTCCCATAAATTAACATAAATATTTAACAAGTGGAAAATAGGATATTTTTTAAAATTAGAAAGTATCTTTTTTCACATAGATTTGTTCCTTTTTTCCACCATCACATGTTTTCTTCATTTGACAACGTATTCTTCATTAAATAGGTATTAGCTTTATTTCTCCTCTTTTAACTAAAAATATTAAAGAGGCTTTTAATGTTAAAAAATTAGATACATCATAAGTCAAACAGGAAAATTTAGAAAAATTTTCTGAGGAGCTCATTAGTATAGGGACGACAGAGGATGAGATGGCTGGATGGCATCACGGACTCGATGGACGTGAGTCTGAGTGAACTCTGGGAGTTGATGATGGACAGGGAGGCCTGGTGTGCTGCGATTCATGGGGTCGCAAACAATCTGACACGACTGAGTGACTGAACTGAACTGAACAGTTTTACTGAAGGGACTATGTTCGGACTTTTGTTCTATGAAATAATGTTAGAAATAATTTAAGAAGATATTTATGACAATCTGTTAAAATATACCAAAAGATTATTACCTCAACAGGAATTTGTGTGGAGTGCTGGTAAAGCAACTCCCTAGAAAAGCGAAGAAACAAAATCCTGACTTATAGCATTGGTAGATTTCCATAATGTAAATATTTCATCTCTTTTGTACTGAAAACCCAGATCCGCATACCACTGCTTCCTAAAATTTAACATAAAATTTCTTATTGTATGTGTAAATTAATTCCTATAGGATAAAGAGAATTATTTCCTCACTACTCCAGGATCCTCAGCATTTTCTTTAACCCAATAACTAATTTTTCTTTCCAGAATTCACATGATCTACTTACTGTCTCTCATACCCTATTGCATTAGATAAAGTCAATATATTTGCCATCCTCATTTTGCTTTTGCTCACCTCTCATATATTGGATTGACATTCTCACCTCTAGTCCATGACATTTCTTGTTTTATGAAGTTCATTTCTAAGCTTGCTACCTCCCTGAAAATATTCCAGCTAGCTATATTTATTTTACTTGCAAAGTCACTTTAGAAATTCTATGCTTTATTTTTCCTCATTCTTTTAAAATACATATCACTTTTGTATCTCAGTTCAACTAGTTTATTTTTATAATTTTGTTATGTTGTATGTATGTATAATAAAACCAGCATTTTGTTTGAGATATTTGCATGTAGAAATATGATATATTCTTTTACCTTTGTATGTATAATCTTTTTAAAATAAATGGTTTTTTTTCCAATAAAACTTTTTGAGTAAGGTTAATCTGCAATATTTCAAGTGTACAGCAAAGTGATTTAGTTAAATGTATATATATATACAGATTCTTTTCCAGGTTATTATAAGACACTGAGTAGAATCCCCTGTTCTATACAATAGGTCCTTGTTGTTATGTATTTTGTAGTAATATGTATCTGTTAATCCCAAACTCCTAATTTATTCCTTCTCCACCAGTCCCTTTGGTGCATGCATGCTAAGTTGCTTTAGTCATGTCTGACTGTTTGCTACCCTATGGACTGTATCCCACCAGGATCTTCTGTCCATGGGATTCTCCAGGCAAGAATACTGGAGTGGGTTGCTATTGCTTTCTCCATGGGATCTTTTCAACATACAGGGATCTTCCCGAACCAGGAATCAAATCAGCATCTCTCAAGTCTCCTGCATTGGCAGGTGGGTTCTTTACCACTAGCGCAACCTGGGAACCCTGTCCCTTTGGTAACCATAAGATTGTTTTCTTTGTCTGTGAATCTGTCTCTAGGTTATACAGTTATTTATGTAATATTTTAGATTCCACATGTAAGTGATATTACCTGGTGTTTGTCTTTCTCTGTATGACTTTTCTTACTATCATAATTTCTAGGCCCATCCATGTTGCTGTAAATAGCAACATTCATTCTTTTTTATGGCAGAGCAATATTCAATTGTGTATATATCACATCTTCTTTATCCACTCGTTTGTTGATGGACAGTTTGATTGCTTCCATGTCTTGGCTATTGTAAGTAGTACTACTATGAACTTTGGAATGCATGAATCTTTTCAGGTTAGAGTTTTCTCCAGATATAGGCCCAGGAGTAAGAGTGTTGGATCATGTGATAACTCATAACTCTATTTTTAGTTTTTAAAGGAACCTCCATAGTGTTCTTCCTAATAGATACAAGGTAATTCTTAATAATTGCCTGAATTTCTCTAAGTGCATTTTTTAGTATTGTCTTTATCAGGCTAAAAATTGTGCTTTCCATATAAATGCACTTACTAAAACATTTAGGATTCTTTTAGAACTAAAGTAATTTTATAATCTCTCTATTATAACCTTTCTTTAAGTTTCTTAGAAAAATTAATACAATTTTCAAAGAAAACTTTGACTTCCATTATTTTATTAACTTCTTGATATTTTGTACTTCCTTTATTTTCTTGTTTATTGTGAATTTTATCTTTATGATTCACACTAAGCAACAAGGACACCAAAGATTAATACCAGTGAAACCACAAAGTAGTATTATTTTTTTATTCCAAAACATACAGTGCAAACAGAATGTATCAAATATATTTGTTCACTTTTGTTTTAACCTAAGTAGATTTTCATATTTTTTACAAAAGAAATATTTTCTCTTTCAAGGAACTCACATTCTGTAAAAACAGCTTGAAAAACCACTGGCCCAGAATATGTGATTGGTAGGGGAAGCTGAGAGGCTTGTAAAATGCAAATTGAGTAAGCAGTAGGAAGCAGTGTTGAGTTAGGAGAAATGCCAAAAGTATTTGGAAGCTCTTAACATAGGGGAATAATAAACACAACCACAGAAACAAAGCTGAATATATGCTTCATGTCTTTGAGATGAGTTTTTCTGTTGAGTATATAATAACCATACAGAGAGTCAGCATTAGTAGATTTCAGCATCTGATACTGGAAATATATCAAGCCAAATGGTATAGGGAAAGATCCTGAGATTTAACAGTGCAAAGAAGCAATCAAGTTGCTGTTTTCCTTTCCTCCTCTGAAAAGAGACCACAGAGTTATGAGGACAAAGTGTATGCTGATCCTACAAATCTGATTTCAAATGTTGGCCCCACTATTTACTAGCTGTGTTATCTAGGTAGGTTTTCTTGATAATATGTAGGATAGTCAGCTAAATTTGAATTTCAACTTACTGATAGATAATTGTCTAGTCTAAGAAGGGCTCAAATATTGCACATTATATAATTGTACTACAAATATACATTCATTTGATATCTGAAATTCAAATTCAACTGGGCATTCTGTATTTTTATTTGATAAATCTTGCAACCTTATATCTAGGTGAGCTATGTAATATCTCTAAGACTCATTTATCTCATCTACAATGAAATAGCAATAATTGTAATTATGTGATAAAATTTATGATAATACACACTCAACATTTAAAAAAAAAACCAACAAACTAAGAACATGGCATCTGATCCCATCACTTCATACAAATAGATGGGGAAACAATGGAAACAGCGACAGACTTTATTTACTTGGGCTGCAAAATCACTGCAGATGGTGACTGCAGCTATGAAATTGAAAGATGCTTGCTCCTTGGAAGAAAAGCTATGACCAATCTAGACAGCATATTAAAAAGCAGAGATATTATTTTGCCAACAAAGGTCAATATAGTCAAGGCTATGAATTTTCCTGTAGTCATGTACAGATTTGAGAGTTGGACCATAAAGATGCCTGCTGCTGCTACTACTGCTAAGTTGCTTAAGTCATGTTAGACTGTGTGCAACACCATAGACAGCAGCCTACCAGGCTCCCCAGTCTCTGGGATTCTCCAGGTGAGAATACTGGAGTGGGTTGCCATTTCCTTCTCCAATGCATGAAAGTGAAAATTGAAAGTGAGGTTGCTCAGTTGTGTCCAACTCCTAGCGACCCCATGGACTGCAGCCTACCAGGCTCCTCCATCTATGGGATTTTCCAGGCAGGAGTACTGGAGTGGGTTGCCCTTGCTTTCTCCCATAAAGATGGCTGAGCATTGAAAAATTGATGTTTTTGAACTGTAGTATTGGAGAAAACTCTTGAGAGTTCCTTGGAAAGCAAGGAGATCAGATCAGTCAATCCTAAAGGAAATCAGTCTTCTAAATATTCACTGGAAGGACTGATGCTAAAACTGAAGCCTCAATACTTTGACCACGTGATGTGATAAGCTGACTCATTAGAAAATACCCTGTTGCTGGGAAAGATTGAAGGCAAGAGGAAAAGAGGATGACAAAGGACCAGATGGTTGGATGGCATCACCGACTCAATGCACAAGAGTTTGAGCAAACTTCAGGAGATGGTGAAGGACATGGAAGTCTAGCTGCTGCAGTCCATGGGGTCAAAAAGAGTCAGACATGGCTGAACAACAGTGACACACACATATTATGTAAAAATACTATGTATGTACAACATCAAGTACAAAGGAGTTCTTATAATTCTTAATTAAGCAAGCTTTATTCTTGCCATGTAACTTTAAAGAGACTTTCTTTTTCTTCCCCTCCCAGCCCTGCTCCTTACTTTTGATGAAATTTTGGGCAAATCCCATCACTGTTACCAAATTATGATAGTGTTTCTTTTTGTACATGTGTGCTGTGCTCAGTCACTCACTTGTGTCCAACTCTTTGCTACTCCATGTAGAAAACCAGGCTCCTCTGTCTATGAAATTTCTAAGCAAGAATACCTGTGCATTGGTGGGTTGTTATTTCCTTCTCCAAGGGATCTTCCTGACCCAGGGATCAAACCTGTGTCTCTTACATCTCCTGAGTTGTCAGGCAGATTCTTTACCACTAGCACCATCTGAGAGAGCTTCTCTAGTCAATAAATTAAATATCAATTTTCATTTAGTAATTTTTATACAGGGCTTCCCCTGGTGGCTCAGCAGTAAAGAATTCACATGCTAGTGCATGAGACATGGGCTTGATCTCTGGCTTGAGAAGATCCCCTAGAGAAGGAAATGGCAACCCACTCCATAGTTTTGCCTGGGAAATCCCATGGACAGAGGCGCCTAGGAAGGCTATTGTCCCTGAGGTTGTGAAAGAGTCAGACATGACTTAGCAAATAAACAATAAAAACAACATTCTGAATGTAGCTTTAGATTTAAAGTTGAGACCTTTCCTCTTCTCCAGGTTAGTCCTACCTCAGATAAAAGCTAGGTATGACATTTTTTTTTCCCCATCATCTGTTTTTTCTAATCCTTTTCTCCTAGCTTTCAAACTATGGTTTGTGACAAAACTAAGGTACATGCAATGGGACATAAGGACAGGATGGGGGAAAGTCTAGGAGGAAGAAGAGGAATGTGAAAGATCTTATTTGGCTGGTTACTGAAAAGTTAGTGTCTATTTTGTAGATATATCCTTGATAATATCTATGTTTGGGAAGTATTTAAAGAGATTACTGGTCTCATGACTCTTTTAATAGGTTGTTTGCAACCACCATCCTCAAAAAATTATATATCCATTTCAGCAGGTCTGACTCCCCCTTCAGTCCCTTATTACATCTGTGCATTTTATTTTAATGGTAGAGTTATGGTCTCAACATGTAAAAGCTCATGTTACTGAGAGAAAATCATCTAAGAAATTCAATATCTGAGGATCATTGTTTAATGCAGTACTAAATTGTAAAGTGTGCATCTTATTTTAGTTTTTATTTTGTATTTTTGCAAATGACATTTAAAAAATGTTTTCAATTGAATGAAATATTCTTTTACTTCCACAGTGCTTTACAGTGTTCAAAAGTTTCAAACACATGTTGTCATATAATCCTGTAATATAATGTAAAAATAATCCTTTTTTTTTAAACCCCATCCCGATCTTGACCCTCCCTCCTGCCCTCTTCCCACTGGTAACCTCTGGTTTGTTCTATACAAGTTAGTCAGCATCTTGTTTTGTTTTACTCACAGGTTTATTTCTTAGATTCCATGTAACAGTGATATCATATAATATTTGTCTTTCTCTGTCTGACATATTTCACCTAGTATTATATTCTCTAGGTCCATCTATGTTGCCACAAACAGCATTATTTTGTACTTATTTATGGCTAAGTAGTATTCTAGTGTGTGTGTATATATGTATACATATGTATATATATGTATATATACATACATATATATATATATGTATATATATACACATACAGATATATATGTGTGTGTGTCTGTGTGTGTCTTTATCCATTCATCTGGACACAGGTTGCTTCCATATCTTGGAAATTGTAAATAACACTGCTATGAGCATTGCAGTACATGTATCTTTGTGCTGGTGAGGATGTGGAGAAAAGGGAACCCTCCTGTGCTGTTGATAGGAATGTAAATTGGTGAAGCCATTATGTAAAAGAGTATGGAAATATCTCAAAAATCTAAAAATAGAACTACCATATGACCCAGAAATTTTGCTCCTTTTATAAAACTGAAACAAAAAACAAAAATACCAATTCAAGAATGTACATACATCTTATTTTAAATAACATTCATTATATTTTTGTTTTGCTTAATGTTTATCACCTATTTAAAAAGCTTAGAGCAGTGTTTATTTCTCAATGACATATTTTTAATATATTTTGTCTCTGCCAAAAAGACAGTAAGATCATAAAGACATAGACTGTTATATGATATTAATTATTTTCAGCATCCTGATGTGTATTGTTGTTGAAGTGGATGTTTCAACTTCTAGTTGGCCAGATTAGGAACTGAGGTGTTGAATTTTAAAGAATGTCAGTTTAATTAATTCAGAGAAAGAGAGAAGTTGTCCTCTGAACTGTTCTTACAACACTTATGACAACAGATATGTATTTTTTTCTTCACCCAACAACCATTTTTCCTATTGACTAGATGTCCTGTGTCTGTTTGGTTTGGTTTTGTTAGNCAGAGAAAGAGAGAAGTTGTCCTCTGAACTGTTCTTACAACACTTATGACAACAGATATGTATTTTTTTCTTCACCCAACAACCATTTTTCCTATTGACTAGATGTCCTGTGTCTATTTGGTTTGGTTTTGTTAGCACAAGTCCCACAGGTGAAGACCTCAGTCCCATAGACTGTCCCCATTTCAGATTCTAATCACAGGTCTGGTCAATCCAATTGTCTATCAAAGCCTCCTCAGTTTGATAGTTTGCTAGAACTTCTCACAAAACTCAGGAAGGTAATTTACTACTATGGTTTATTATAAAAGATACAGCTCAGGCCCAACCAATTGAAGATATGCACAGGGCAAGGTATGAAGGAAGAGATGCTCCATGTACTCTTTCTGGACATGTGATGTGTTCCCTCCCTAGAAGCTATCTCAACACCATTATAGTGTTTTTTTTTTTTTCTTTCTCTCTTTCTTTCTCTCTCTCTCTTTTTTAAATGTTGGTTCCATTATGTTAGCACAATTGATTAAATTGTTGGCCATTGATGACTAGACTCAACCTCCCCTCTGCAAGTGGGGCTGAAAGTTCCAAACTTCTAAATTTTGAGGTTTGTTCCTGTAACAACCAGCCCCCATTCTGAAGCTATCTAGAGCCAACTAAGAGTCACTTTATTAGCATAAATTTAGGTATGTGGAAAAAAGGCTTGTTATGAATACCAGAAGATGTTCTTATCAACAAAGACTTTAGAAGCCCTAGTTCAAGAACTGGGGACAAAGACTAAATATATGTATTTCTTATTATCACCATATCTTAGTTAGCTCAGGCTGCTATAATGAAATACCAAAGACTGGGTGGTTCAAACAACAAGCCATTTTTTTCTCAGTTATAGAGGCCAGGCAGCATAAGATCAATGTGTTTGATGGTTTGATTTCTTGTGGAACCCTCTCGCCTTGGACTGCTGCCTTCTCGGTATGTCCTTCTAGGGTGGAGACAGATAGAGACAGAGAAACCTAGTGTCTTAACCTGTTCTTATAAGGGTAAGAATCCCATCATGGAGATTTCACTGTTATGTAAACCTAATTAACTCCGCCCAACTCCAAATGCCATCACACTGAATTGAGGAGGGGGACTGAAACATTCAGTCAAAACAAAATGGATATTCAATGTGTCAGGGCATACATAAAGGTTTTTCAAATTTTCAGTTCAATCTCTTTTTATAATCAAAACCACATAGAGAATCTAGTAGAAAAATAAATAACAGATTGCCTCTTCCTTTACTACAACTCTCTTGCAAAAAGAAGAATGTTTATTGTCATTAAATATTTACTAACTAAATGGAGGCATATAAGCATGAAATTGTGAATTCATGAATGAATAAAAAGATAGGCTTGAAGTTAAATAGAAATGATTCAACTGAAATTTATTTTTAATCATGAACTATGAAGGCAGGAGAAGAAGGGGAAGACAGAGGATGAGATGATTGGATGGCATCATCAATGTGATGGACATGAGTTTGAGTAGGCTCCGGGAGTTGGTGATGGACAGGGAAGCCTGGCCTGCTGCAGTCCATGGGGTTGCAAAGAATTGGACATGACTGAGCAACTGAACTGAACTGATAAATGCTAATTATAGGATTTGTTTTATTTACTCATATTTTAAACAATATATTTTATTATATTACACACATATACCACATCTCCACAAATATTATCTTCTCATATTTGTGCAGGTTTTGTTTTTTTTTTTCCTCTTGGGTGATTTAGCTTCCTTCAACCTCAATAACTAAAACCTAACTTGTTGACATCCTCCTACACATCAGCTTGTCAAGTTTTAAAATGTTATCCTATTCTCCAAGGTGCCAACCAACTCATTCAAATTAATGTTGTCAGTAATTTAATGAATAAGCTTTCTACTCTAGCATCCTGGAATGCTGAATACACTTGTCATAGCAAACTTGGACCTGAACAACAAAATAATGACCTTTCTTCCATATAAAACAAGTGTGAAGGTGACATCTATAATTCATATAGCCTGATTATTATCTCCAGTAGATAAAACATATATGTTGAGCCAAGCTCAGTCTCACTAAGACCTCATTTTCTGAATTTTTGTGGCCTGTGGGTCTCTGGTCCACTCAGGAACAGAGTATTTGAGATTCTCCCACATTTACTTAGCTAAATGGATGTATCTATATGATGTTTAAGGCACTTAACAAACAGATATAATCAGCACTTAGTTTACCAAAATTGATTCAAGTTAATGGTCTAAAAGAATAAATGTGTTAGAAAAGAGTTCTTGATGTTAATAGTGTATTATACAAAAGTACAAAAATGTATTCATTTAAAAATACTACATATAATTGCCATTGTATAAATGTACAGTCATCATACCCTAGAAATATCTCAGAATTATACTGTAGGTTGAAAGATTAAAAATATTGGTACAAGTATTTGAGGCCTGAGTCATTTGAGGTCAGGCCTACAAATAGAGGCCTGACCATACCTTAATATGCTTACTATTCTGAAACTAGAGAGAAATTTAAAAAAAAAAAAAGGACAATAAATATTGATGCTTCAAAACTTATCAAAAGAAAAAAAAATATTCTGTAACAAGCTTCGTTCAGAATTCTTAATAAAAAAGAAAATTATGCCATTGAAGAAGATATTTTTCATGAAGGAAAAGTTTTCAGTAATGAAAAGGAAGAATTTTTTATCTCTGTAATTTAGAAGATTTTTTGAAACCAACCATACCAGGAACAGATATGCATATGAATAAAGCAAATTATTAAGATAAATGATCCTTCATCTGTGAGAAGATTAAGCTAAATAATCTCTGGTGTTTCAGCTAAGGCTAGTATTTTATGGTTAGTACATAAGGGACAGTTTACAAAGTTGAAATGGTAGCCAAACACTTGAAAATTATGTGTTAATAAAAGATTAGTGTCTTTATTTTTCCTTCCTCATTCCTCACTGAACTTTGAAAGTAATCTGGAGAAATAATTATGAAATAATAAAATTGCACACACACAAAAAAACATTTCTCTTTAATTTTTAGGAGTCCACTTATATGTCACCTTTTAAAGCCAATCAGTCATTCTACAAATAGATACATTTCACTTGCTTCTGGTGTGCCAGATTTCAACTGGAAACAAACACAGCCAGGTATTTCATAATGAGAGGGACATGGAAAATGATAAAAGTCCTAAAGCCTGATTCATATATTTATAAAACTTAACACCAAGTAAATGAAGGTAAGTGTGTGCTAAGTCACTTCAGTTGTGTCCGACTCTTTTTGATCCCATGAACTGTAGCCCTCCAGGCTCCTCTACCCATGGGATTCTCCAGGTAAAGTTATGTAATAATTATGAAATAATTTAGGACAGAAATCAAAGATTAGTTTATGTAAAGGACACTATTCTGCAGACATCTAGAACAGAGAGGCAGACTGCATTGGTTTTCCTTCTGGCTTATTCACTTACTGGTTAAGTGATCTTGGACTGATTAAGTAAGCTTCTCTGTGCTTCAGTTCAGTCGCTCAGTCATGTCCAACTCTTTGCAACCCCATGGACTGCAGCACACCAGGCTTCCCTGTCCATCACCAACTCCTGGAGCTTGTTAAAATTCATGTCCATTGAGTCAGTGATGCCATTCAGCCATCTCTGTGATCCCCTTTTCCTCCTGCCTTCAATCGTTCCCAGCATCAGGGTCTTTTCAAAGGAGTCAGTTCTTGACATCAGGGGCCAAAGTATTGGAGTTTCAGCTTCAGTTATCAGTCCTTCCAGTGAACTTTCAGGACAGATTTCTTTTAGGATGGACTAGCTGGGTCTCCTTGCAATCCAAGGGACTCTCAAGAGTCTCCAACACCACAGTTCAAAAGCATCAATTCTTTGGCACTCAGCCTTCTTTATAGTCCAACTCTCACATCCATATATGACTACTGGAAAAACCATAGCTTTGACAAGACAGACCATGGTTGGCAAAGTGATGTCTCTGCTTTTTATGTGCAGTCTAGGTTGGTCATAGCTTTTCTTCCAAAAGCAAGCGTCTTTTAACTTCATGGCTGTAGTCACCATCTGCAGTGATTTTGGAGTCCCCAAATATAAAGTCTCTCACTGCTTCCATTGTTTCCCCATCTATTTGCCATGAAGTGATGGGTAGTTTTCTGAATGTTGAGTTTTAAGCCAAATTTTTCACTCTCCTCTTTCACTTTCATCAAGAGGCTCTTTAGTTCCTCTTTACTTTCTGCCAAAAGGGTGGTGTCATCTGTGTATTTGAGGTTACTGATATTTCTCCCGGCAATCTTGATTCTAGCTTGTGCTTTATCCAGTCTGGCATTTCGCATAATGTAGTCTGCATATAAGTTAAATAAGCAGAGTGACAATATGTAGTTTGACGTACTTCTTTCCCAATTTTGAGCAAGTCTGTTGTTCCATGTCTGGTTCTAACTGTTGCTTCTTAACCTGCATACAGGTGCCTAGCTGTCCTCATCTCTGTGCCTAGCTGTCCTCATCTATGAAAAGTATGTAGTAATGGTGCTTATCTCATTAACTCATAAAGCATTCAGCAGTATCGATCATGTTCATAATCAAGTATCTGTTATTTTTGTTGCTGTTAGGCAAGAAGTCTCAATAGTTGGCTTTTTAACAGGGGTTGAACATAAATACTGGAAGTGGAAATGTTAAGTCTCTAAAAAATTATGTGTGACTGGAGTGAGCGATTTTGTTCAGAATGTGAATTTGATTTGTTAGAAATATTGAAATGCTGAATGGTTAAGAAAGAGAATGAGTCTATCACAATGATTTATTTATTTATTATTGTTAATGATTGTAGGAACTCGAGTCTATTCTTTTAACAAAGTTTAAGTGTACAACATGGCACAAGTTAATCATAGATACAATATGTTGGTTGGTTTCTATAATAGTTTAATTCAAGACACATTCAAATATGAAATTATTTTCAAAGAAATAAAAATAGTATATATACATGAAGACAAAGTAAAATATAAAATTTTGTTGATTTTTCTGAACATAGGTAGAATACATCTTTATTTTTATGACATACACGTATCTTTGGGCTTCCCTGATGGTGCAGCGGTTAAAGCGTCTGCCTGCAATGTGGGAGACCTGGGTTCGATCCCTGGGTCGGGAAGATCCCCTGGAAAAGGCAATGGCAACCCACTCCAGTATTTCTTGCCTGGAGAATCCCTTGGACAGAGGAGCTTGGTGGGCTAGAGTCCACGGGTTACAAAGGAGTTGGACACAACTGAGCGACTTTACTTTCATGCATGTCTTTAATCAGTTTCATAGCAATATCTGTTTCTAGTACCATGTCAGTGGTATTTTTTTGAACGCTTTTTTTTTTCAATGTGGTCATAATGTTTTTAATTGTTTCCAGAAAATATTTCTTGCAACATTTTTCTAAGTTTTATTTTATAGCTGACTAGTTTGAAATTGTTGACCATTTCAACAGACCCTTCCTAAAAGGGTCTTAACTGAGATAATATTCTCTCTAGCTACTGAGCAAATTGTTCCTAAATGTTGGATATAATTCCATTTTTATAACTAAATTTTATGAATATTTTAGCCTATTTATTTTCACAAATATCTACCAGAAGCAAAATTACCTTGTCAGTGTTAAGTCCTTTAAGTGTTAAAAAAGGACAGATGTTTCAAAATCATAGATTCTATTCCATTTCTTTCAGCGTCCAATTATAAAGTTACACAATTAAAAACAGGAGTTCCCTCTTACTGTAGTTCAGATATTAAAGATTAATTATAGTATCTCAAAATTAAATCTTATAAACTAACTTCTCATCAGTTTGGTTCAGTTTGGTCCTTGTTTTTACAGAATAATTTCAATATCTTTTTGTTTACAGGCTTTATTCTTATTCATCAGAATTCACTTAAAACTTCAGGAAAATTTAAAATTTCCTGGCCTTGTTTCATTGATTCCTTTAATGAAGTATTTTTAACTAATTATAAAAAAGATACAACCAACATTTAGTGAACTAACACTATTGATTAGAGAATAGTTATTCAAATCCTGAAACATTTCTAAAATCTGTTTAATGATGGAGTAGCAAATAAATCACTTGCCATGTCAAATCTTTTAACTGTTTTTTCTTTTATGATCAGTTTTGTCATAATTTTTGGTTTAATTTTTCTATGATTATATTGATTTAAAAATTATAAATTTTCAAAAAATTTGTTTCTTTTAACAGTGATTAAATATCCTACATCTATGGAGTAGTCATAGATTGTATATACACCATGGCCAATTCAAAGTTTCCAAGTACATTTCTGGCCCACTGTATTTTAAATTAATAGTAAGTATTAAAAAGTTCCATGAAAATAAAATTCACCAAAGTGTGTGTAGAAAAAAAAAATGTGTAAGTTTATCTTCAGTTCAGTTCAGTTCAGTTCAGTCGCTCAGTCGTGTCTGACTCTTTGCAACCCCATGAACTGCAGCATGCCAGGCCTCCCTGTTCATCACCATCTCCCGGAGTTCACTCAGACTCACGTCTATCGAGTCTGTGATGCCATCCAGCCATCTTATCCTCTGTCATCCCCTTCTCCTCCTGCCCCCAATCCCTCCCAGCATCAGAGTCTTTTCCAATGAGTCAACTCTTCTCATGAAGTGACCAAAGTACTGGAGTTTCAGCTTTAGCATCATTGCTTCCAAAGAAATCCCAGGGTTGATCTCCTTCAGAATGGACTGGTTGGATCTCCTTGCAGTCCAAGGGACTCTCAAGAGTCTTCTCCAACACCACAGTTCAAAAGCATCAATTCTTCGGTGCTCAGCCTTCTTCACAGTCCAACTCTCACATCCATACATGACCACAGGAAAATACTGCTATTTTAAATTGAATTTGGAGCATTCACATATTATCAAATATTTTACCATTGAAAAATTGAACTTTGAAAGCTTCCTCTGCATAAATAGATTGAGAAATATCAAATCTACACTGAATTGACTTCACTAATTTATTATTTTTTTTAAATTTTATTTTTACTTTATTCTCCTTTATAATACTGTATTGGTTTTGCCATACATTGACATGAATCAGCCACGGGTGTACACGAGCTCCCAATCCTGAGTCCCCCTCCCATCTCCCACCCCATATCATCTCTCTGGATCATCCCTGTGCACCAGCCCCAAGCATCCTATATCCAACATAGGCTGGTGCTTTGTTTCTTACATGATAGTATACATGTTTCAATGCCATTCTTCCAAATCATCCCACTCTCTCCCTCTCCCTCAGAGTCCAAAAGTCTGTTCTATACATCTGTATTTCTTTTGCTGTCTTGCATACAGGGTCATCATTACAATCTTTCTAAATTCCATATATATTTGTTAGTATACTGTATTGGTGTTTTTCTTTCTGGCTTACTTCACTCTGTATAATTGGCTCCAGTTTCAACCATCTTATTAGAACTGGTTCAAATGTATTCTTTTTAATGGCTGAGTAATACTCCATTGTGTATATGTACCACAGCTTTCTTATCCATTC
>SJYW01029658.1:76514-90822 GCA_006410735.1 Raphicerus campestris | reverse complement strand
AAAAGTCCGTTCTATACTTTTGTGTCTCCTATATTGTCTCACTTACAGGGTCATCATTACCATCTTCCTAAATTCCATATATATGTGTCAGTATACTGTATTGGTGTTTTTCTTTCTGGCTTACTTCACTCTGTATAATTGGCTCCAGTTTCAACCATCTTATTAGAACTGGTTCAAATGTATTCTTTTTAATGGCTGAGTAATACTCCATTGTGTATATGTACCACAGCTTTTTTTACTCATTCATCTGCTGATGAACATCTAGGTTGTTCCATGTCCTGGCTATTATAAACAGTGCTGCAATGAACATTGGGGTACATGCGTCTCTTTCAATTCTGGTTTTCTTGGTGTGTATGCCCAGCAGTGGGATTCCTGGGTCATAAGGCAGTTCTATGTGCAGTTTTTTAAGGAATCTCCACACTGTTCTCCATAATGGCTGTACTAGTTTGCATTCCCACCAACAGTGTAAGAGGGTTCCCTTTTCTCCACACTCTCTCCAGCATTTATTGCTTGTAGACCTTTGGATCACAGCCATTCTGACTGGTGTGAAGTGGTACCTCATTGTGGTCTTGATTTGCATTTCTCTGATAATGAGTGATGTTGAGCATCTTTTCATGTGTTTGTTAGCCATCCGTATGTCTTCTTTGGAGAAAGGCCTATTTAGTTCTTTGGCCTATTTTTTGATTGGGTCGTTTATTCTTCTGGAGTTGAGCTGCATAAATTGCTTGTATATCTTTGAGATGAGTTGTTTGTCAGTTGCTTCATTTGCTATTGTTTTCTCCCATTCAGAAGGCTGTCTTTTCACCTTACTTATAGTTTCCTTTGTTGTGCAGAAGCTTTTAATTTTAATTAGATCCCATTTGTTTATTTTTGCATAGACTTCACTAATTTTGTAATTGAAGTACTTAACTTCCCAGGTGGCTCAGTGGTAAAAAAATCCACCTGCCAATATAGGAGGCATGAGACAAGGGTCCAATCCCTGGGTTGGGAGGATCTCCTGGAGGACAGCATGGCAGCCCACTCCAGTATTCTTGCCTGGAAAATCCCATGGACAGAGAAGCCTGTCAGGCTACAGACTGTGGGGTCGCAAAGAGTTGAAATGACTTCGCACACATACTGAATTGACTTCACTGATTTTCTATTTGAAGTGCTTAATATCACTGATGCAAAGTGTTTTCTAAGTTCTTCTGCCAGAGGAGCCTAGACATGTGTGGTTATTACTCCACTTTTCATATGTGCACAGGAAACTATAAATGAATAAAATTAGTTAAGAACATTCTAATTATGTCCCTGAGTCAGGCTTTACTAAATATTCAAATATATGTATGTGCACAGAGGGAGTTACATGTTTACATGACGATTTCTGTATAGAGGCCTGCAAATTTGAGATGTCACAAAATTTAAAACTAGTTGTGAATTAAACCCTACTTAAAATGGCATTAAGTGAGGTGCCTTTTCTTTTTTAATGTTGACTAGTGAGAATTACTTGAAAATGCATACCAGCTAAAGCCTACTTACCTACTTGTGGAAACCTTCCAATGTGTAAGTAAATGTCAGAAATATTGATAGAATGTTGTTTTGTTTTCCTTTTATAGAAATTGGAGCCCTAAAGCTTGATGCTAAAAGAACTGTTTCACAGTTTTGTTTTTTTGGAGGCTATATATATTCATATATATTTTTAAACTCATTCTTCCTGGAAGATAGCCTCTGAGAAGCATTTCCTTATTTAGTTTTACAGATTGTCACAGACTGTCATCTAATCATTTTCATATGTTTTTCTGAAAAAGGAAAATACATTTAATCTTTGAAGCAACACAAACCTATGATGAATTGCAAATGGCCAGCAATTCAGTTCAACTTTGATTTTTGAATGGCAGCCTTACTTTGTCTTTCTATTCTTCTTCCCTGTTGGGTTGTCATTTCATTGTTTTCACTTCTGTGCTAATTTTAAATGAAGTGTGCAATCGTCTGTGAAATACTTTGTATTAAAGCTGTATGAAATATTTCTTTCTTGTTGCATCCTTTCAAAACTAATTCTCTATTTCAGATTGAAATTAGTATCTATCCCCTTCCATCCTGCCTGGGTCAATGCCTCTTTGCCTATTCAATTTGGAGTTCTAAACTTCATTTGACTTTTCCTACAGCTTCTATTTTCTCAGAACACCTGAATTCACTACTTGTTTCACCGTTGTTCATTCCCCTATTCTATGACTTGATAGGAGTTAGATTAGTTGATTTTTACATTCTATTTAGATAGAAAGAACAGAAGGATGAAAGGAAGGAGAGGAAGGNTAGACTTCACTAATTTTGTAATTGAAGTACTTAACTTCCCAGGTGGCTCAGTGGTAAAAAATCCACCTGCCAATATAGGAGGCATGAGACAAGGGTCCAATCCCTGGGTTGGGAGGATCTCCTGGAGGACAGCATGGCAGCCCACTCCAGTATTCTTGCCTGGAAAATCCCATGGACAGAGAAGCCTGTCAGGCTACAGTCTGTGGGGTCGCAAAGAGTTGAAATGACTTCGCACACATACTGAATTGACTTCACTGATTTTCTATTTGAAGTGCTTAATATCACTGATGCAAAGTGTTTTCTAAGTTCTTCTGCCAGAGGAGCCTAGACATGTGTGGTTATTACTCCACTTTTCATATGTGCACAGGAAACTATAAATGAATAAAATTAGTTAAGAACATTCTAATTATGTCCCTGAGTCAGGCTTTACTAAATATTCAAATATATGTATGTGCACAGAGGGAGTTACATGTTTACATGACGATTTCTGTATAGAGGCCTGCAAATTTGAGAAGTCACAAAATTTAAAACTAGTTGTGAATTAAACCCTACTTAAAATGGCATTAAGTGAGGTGCCTTTTCTTTTTTAATGTTGACTAGTGAGAATTACTTGAAAATGCATACCAGCTAAAGCCTACTTACCTACTTGTGGAAACCTTCCAATGTGTAAGTAAATGTCAGAAATATTGATAGAATGTTGTTTTGTTTTCCTTTTATAGAAATTGGAGCCCTAAAGCTTGATGCTAAAAGAACTGTTTCACAGTTTTGTTTTTTTGGAGGCTATATATATTCATATATATTTTTAAACTCATTCTTCCTGGAAGATAGCCTCTGAGAAGCATTTCCTTATTTAGTTTTACAGATTGTCACAGACTGTCATCTAATCATTTTCATATGTTTTTCTGAAAAAGGAAAATACATTTAATCTTTGAAGCAACACAAACCTATGATGAATTGCAAATGGCCAGCAATTCAGTTCAACTTTGATTTTTGAATGGCAGCCTTACTTTGTCTTTCTATTCTTCCTCCCTGTTGGGTTGTCATTTCATTGTTTTCACTTCTGTGCTAATTTTAAATGAAGTGTGCAATCGTCTGTGAAATACTTTGTATTAAAGCTGTATGAAATATTTCTTTCTTGTTGCATCCTTTCAAAACTAATTCTCTATTTCAGATTGAAATTAGTATCTATCCCCTTCCATCCTGCCTGGGTCAATGCCTCTTTGCCTATTCAATTTGGAGTTCTAAACTTCATTTGACTTTTCCTACAGCTTCTATTTTCTCAGAACACCTGAATTCACTACTTGTTTCACCGTTGTTCATTCCCCTATTCTATGACTTGATAGGAGTTAGATTAGTTGATTTTTACATTCTATTTAGATAGAAAGAACAGAAGGATGAAAGGAAGGAGAGGAAGGGAGAAAGGAAGGAGCGAGGAGGAGGGAAGGAAGGAAAAGTGATAAAAGAAAGAAGAAAATGTGTAGTTGTGCATTCTGAATTATGGAAACATATCTATAATGTATTATGCTCTTAGGCCAGAAGTTTATGCCTCCCACTCTCCACCCCTGTTACCTTTAGAGTATCTTCTTAATTTATTTCCATTTGAATTATCAGGACCTCAGTACCATTAAGAAAGGGTACCCAAAGAGCATACCTGGTCATGAGTGAATTGTGGTTGATAGAAATGCCTGCTTCAGAATTATCTACATTCTCATTCAGTGTTTGGGAATCCTGCAGTCATCCGTACCAGCTGGTGGTGGTTCTTTAAATTCACTTTGAACCCAGATGTAGTTTGTGTGAAACCTGTGCCCGTTTGTCTCAGCAGGGCACCCTATGCCTCTCTACAGTCTTTCCTGGTGGCTCAGATGATAATGAATTTGTCTGCAATGCAGGAGACCCGGGTTTGATACCTGGGTTTGGAGGATCCCCTGGAAAAGGAAATAGCAACCCACTCTGGTATTCTTGCCTGGAGAATCCCATAGAGAGAGGAGCCTGGCAGGCTACAATCCATGGGGTTGCAAAGAGTCGGACACAACTGAGCTACTCACACAAACACGCCTCCCTACAGCACTTTTCACACACTTTTCACCCATTTCTTTTATTGATCTGATGACACCAAGAAGCTTCAAGTCTAGTGTCTAAGGGATGTCATAGATCCTACAACTGAGCCCTCATTCCAGGAGCAAGACTGATAAGGATCATCCCTGCTGGTTGGAGCATATATTTTTATTGCCAGAATGGTCCTAATGACTTGACTTAGGAGCTCTCGTTCCATTGGATTACAAATGAATGATGCTCTGGCTACGCATGTTTCACAGAGAACAAGAATGAAATTTGGACTTTGCCTGTCAGTGGTTAGACTCTGTGCTGCCTTAAATCTTGAGCACCCCAGGGCACTGAATGTGATGGCAGATTTCCTTTATCCTTTGTGCCAGCCATTGGCACTAAAGCTTATCTCCCCAATTCCTCCCCAGGCTCCACACAGTATGTCAGGCAGTCTTCCTATGTATCTGTGCCATTTCTTATGGCTTATAAAATAGCTACTTCACAACGCCAAATGGGCTTTCACATGGAATTTCTCTCTTGTTGTATAGTAATAGCCTCCTTTCCTGGGTGGGTCTTAAGCATGTCAGAAAAGGGCAAGACAATCCTTTAGCAAATGTGGCAACTCTTCTGGCTCCATACATGAGCCTTTCATCTGTCCTGCTAGTGGAGATATGGAGGTGAAGAAGGCAAAGATGTAGTCATCACTGGAGATTACATTCTAGGAGAAGTGATTATAGCTTAAAACATTCAAGAGAAGAATAAATGATTGGAAGCTGCATTGGTCCTTGTTTACACTGTAAGATTATCAGCGATAAATTTTACATAGTAGAGAAGTAAATTAACATTCATATTTTCCCCTATAATCTGAGTAAGACTTGCATTTATTGCTATCATTAATGGACACAGTTACTGTCTTTGAGACTTCTTGGAATCCATTGTTTCTGGAAGTACAGTAGAGGGAACAATCATAAAAAAGCATGCCTCTAGCATTAAATGTTTGGGGGGAACTGCTGAGGGATGGAAATCTGTATTGTTATAATGCAACCTAGTTCCAAGACTCATGTTGTAATAAGAGCATTGCTACCTTTTTCTCATAATGGAGACAGGAAAATTAGTCAAAAATGGTACACATATTAATAAATAAGGTAAAAATATAGCTGTTCTTGGACCTTAATGTGAAGAGATGGATCTTGGGTAGTATGAAGAATTTCCATGTGTACTAGTAAAACAGAAAAGCAAATAGGCAATTACCTCTAACCATTATTGTCCCATTATTCTAAATTCTCTAAATTGATAAATTACTATACTACATATGGGCCCGTAAATTTTGTAATATTTTTAAAGTCAAAGTGTATTTATTGATAGGGGCCACACATAGCATGGCATCATCGACAGTTTTATATTCTATGAATATCACACATTTGATATATCCCTAATCATATTTTTTTTCTTCTGGTTTGACTGGTAGTCAGTAATGCTAGAAACTCAGTTGGATTTGACATGGTTCTAGGCACTCTAGGGACTCAGTGGTGAAGGACTTGCCTGCCAATGCAGTAGATTCAGGTTTAATCCCTGGGTTGGGAAGATTCCTTGGAGGAGAGCATGGCAACTCACTTCAGTATTCTTGCCTGGAGAATTCCATGGACAGAGGAGCCTGGCAGACTACAATCCATGGGTTTGCAAAGAGTCAAACAGGACTGAAGCAACTTAGCATGCACTCTCCCAGGCACTCCAGATAATCCTGTTTCCTGAGAAGGATCATACTGAATCTTAACTATAGTATTTCTGTTGGTCATTAACATCATTTTTTTTTAAAATTATCACTCTTATTTATGGTTAAAAGAGAACTAGAATTTCATTAGGAGCTGCTGATCTTAGAAATGCCTACTATGTTAATTTGCTTAAAATTTGATTTTTAGTTTAATTCATTTTGTCACTGTTAACATCTTTCTGTTTTCATATAGATGTCAATAATGTCAATAATTGAGTGATTTTAAAAATCATCATTTTAGAAATATATAGATATCTAGTTGTCACGGCAAACATCTTGTTTTTCACTGTGCGTTGCACAAATTTTTTTTCATTCCTTTTGCCCTTTTTGGTTGGATCCAACACTAGATGTATTGATTTGTTACATCAAGTAAACATTTTATGTGGATCAAAAAGAAAAAAAGAACAATAATTAGAACTTAGAACAATGTCAATATACACTGGGAACTTAACATGTTAATGGATGGTATAAGCAAAGAGTAAAAACCTGAACATGAATAATGAATTAAATTTGTCTTTATTATAATGCAGTGTTTATGCTGCTTGGCTATGTATTATGATAAGTCAGAAAAAGTAGAAAATTTTACTGCAAGAAAATAGTTATACTACTTGGAATCAACAGTATTCCTCTTTTTCTAAAGTGTGAAGACTTCCTGCTGAGGACATTCTAACCAAGCACACACTCTCTGCTTTTGTTTGTATTTATTTTATCATTAAAAAAGAGATATTTTAAAACATATTTGACTCAGGCACCACTAGAGAGAGATAGAGAAGAGAGAAGGAAATTATGGGGTGGGATGTAGAGTTTCCACAGGAGGCTAGTTTTCTATGATGGGAATATAAATAAACAGCAAGAGAGGTTCTGAAGTTTGGCAGGACAAATTACAGTCCTTCACTTGGATCCTTGAAAGAAACCATCTGGCAGTGTTAGCTGTGTGGAATCTGAAGCAATTGATTGCATTGCATTAAATCTGATAACCAAAAGTTGCCTCTATTTTTGTATTGGTAACTTAAACTACAAATACTTTGTAGTATGTATCTGATTTACAGTCTTGATAATATTCCTTTCTCTCAATGAATCCATGAATAGTTATAGGAACACTAGGATTTCCTGAGCTTCTTTTGTGGGAAGCATTAGAAAGGGGTTGGCCAGAATTACTCTACTAAGATGATCATACAGTAAAGAATCATCTTCAAATGAAGATGTGGAAATTGAGAGGAAATTTGGAATAGGGTGAGAGGATAGATTGTAATCAACCAAAAATATGACAGATAAATTTCAAAGAGTGCAACTTAGTTTAGTTAAGTACAGAGTTTATTTTTAAGAGACTTGTATATACTATTAATGTATTTTGTCACTGGCTTTGGTAAATTGCTTTATCTTTTTGAATTTATTATTTCTCTGGAAAGAAGAGGGCTGCAAGGGTTGAAGCAAATGCTATAAAAGGTAAATTCCACTTTTAAAACGTAATTTGTTCTATGCCACCCTTTCACACTTTTGCCTGATATTTTCCAAATCCATTCTTGTTTATCACATAATGTCAACAAAATGAGCTGAAAACTTAAGATTAAATTCATGTAGAATGAAGAAACATCAATGCAACTTCAATGAAAGGTAAAATCTTGCTTGCATATGCTAATGTGAACAGAGTGAATGACTTCTGATTCCAAGATGCAGGGTGTTGTTCCATCTGAATGAAAAACATCAGGAAATTCCTTCAAGAATTATTTATTTTTGCTATTTCATAAGGGAAATCAAATAATTTTTAGACTTGTATAAAAGAAAGTTCAAGATCCTGACAACACTGTATTCTTTAATAACCACTGCAGGCTATCTGTATATTACTATTTTTATAGTACAATTAATAAATTATATTCAATATATTGATGTAGCACGAGTGCCTAGTATATGAAAAACTGTTAGTTGCTCAGTTGTGTCCAACTCTTTGTGACCCTATGGACTTGTAGCCTGCCAGGCTCCTCTGTCCATGGGATACTCCTGGCATGAATATTGGAGTGGATAGCCATTTCTTTTCCAGGGTATCTTCCTAGTATACAGAAACACTCAATATATACTTGGGAATAAGTGAATAAATGCATTTGAAAGAGTAGATCAACAAATTGTTAAAATTATAATTCAGTCACATATTCTGGAGATAGAGCTATACAATTTGAAAGTATTTTGGTATTAGATTGATATTCAGTTTCATCTGGATGCTTTCCAGCATGAGAATTTCAGAATGATTGCTCTTTGTACAACCATTAAGCAAAAGGTTCATTTAAGAAGTACTTAATAAAAATATTATAGATGATGGGAAAATGAAAATAGTACTGTTCCTTTTGCAATATGAATAGCATGAACTATGTTCAGGAACTAGTCCCTAGAAATTATTCTGAGATTAAGAAGCAGATCAAGGAAGTCATTGGCAACACCTGCAATTTCTTAGAGGAAAGTTTGTCATTATGGATAGACCAAGCCAAGAAGCATGAGAGCAGATGGTGAAATGCCAAGTATGAAAAACTTCATGTCTCTCTCTAGTATCCTAAGCACATACGGACTTGGATATAGACCAACATTGACTACTGTGGGCCCACTGAGGAGCAAAAATTATCCAGCAATCATCACAGTGAGAAATAGAACCCTGGAGAGAAACTCCAACACTCCAGCCATCTCTATTACAAATCCATCAGGGTCTCTTGAAAGCCATTTGGAAGGCAAGGAACCTGCCAGCGCATTTACTGAAAGTTAGCTTCATCTCTGAAGAAGGCTCTAGAAGAGCCATTCAGAGAGTTCCCCTTTTTCTTTCTAACTTTCCTATTGATCTATCTCAGTAGGCTAGTTTGGGATTTAATAAGATAGTTAAATAAGATTACTTGGAAAGATATGAAATGCTATTTGAGCTATTCAGTTCAGTTCAGTTCAGTTGAGCTATTATACTATTTTTATTATCGTAAGTTAAAAATAACCTAACAGTACCAAAGCTTTTCAAATTGAAGTTAGTTAGAACGATGATGTTTGTGGAAGTATTTTCTCTTTCTTTCAAGAAAATAGTGATATTTATAGGCAAAGATACTGAATATTTTCTAGTATACTATGACATTTAAAATGTAACAGTATATAAGCAATTAGTTATATTTTATCTTGATTATGTTTGAGAAATGATAACTATATTATGTGAAATAACCCAGAGCCTCAATTCATTTGATTCTACACTAGAGAGATATATATAAGAATCAATCAACCAAATAATGAATTTAGTAAAAATAAATCTAAAGGAATCAATGGAATAAGTAATACAGTCAAAATACATTCTAGGTTCCTTTAAATTCACAAGGCTGGAAAAAAAGGTATATATCAAATGTTTCCCAACTTACAAAATAAGCAAAATTAAGGAAATATTTTAATTGATGGTGTACTTTCTTTTTCAATATGCTTTTCTAGAAGAGAAATGAGGGTTATCTGCTTTCTTTGGATTATTTAGACATTTAATCACAAATTCATGTGTATTTGTGTGTGTGTGGAGTTGGTGATGGACAGGGAGGCCTGGCGTGCTGCAGTCCATGACGTCCCAAAGAGTCAGACTTGACTGAGCAACTCAGCACAATACATTGCAACACTGCACCACCTTAAATGATGGTTTAATGACCGTTCTTTTGCATGTCTCAGCTTTTTACCAAAACGTGTACTGAGAAGTAGTGTGACTGACTTATATGACATGATGCACCATCACCCATCCCAAATATTGCCAAAATGCTTTTCAGTTTTTTATCTCATTCAGCATTGCCTATACACTTAATGTTCGTGTAACTTTTGATTGCTGCCAATCTGATAGGTTTGGAATAAAATTGTAGTGTTTTAACTTACATTCTCCTCAATAATAATGTAATTGAGCAAATGTTCTGCTTATTGCCAGTCAGTCAGCTTTGCTTTTCTATAAATTAACTGTTCATATATTTTGAATTATTTATTTTTCTGCTGTTTTTCTTTCTAATTTAAATGCTAATCCACTGTGATGCACATACACTATCACATTTGTTGTTGTTCAGTCGCTAAATCATGTCTAGCTTTTTGCCACCCCATGGACTGCAGCATGCCTGGCTTCCCTGTACTTCACTGTCTCCTAGAGTTTGTTCAAACTCATGTCCATTGAGTCGGTGATGCTCTCCAACTATCTCCTCTCTCATGCCCTTCTCCTCCTACCCTCAATATATATGTTTACTTTTATACTTTGATAATGGTTTTTTTTAAACCATATCATAGCCTATATATTTTAATTGCTGTTAAATCTATTCTTTTGTAACACTTTCCAAATTTTGAATTGTGTTATGCTACTAGCCTGAAGATATTTTCTTCAATATTTTTTCATGTCTTACATTTAATCTTTATTCAAAATATGAATAGCTATATATGAGTGTAAGTGAGTGTGTGGTGTGTATAGTAAGAAGCAGTGGTTTTATTTTGTGTGTCTGTGTGTTTATTCCAAGAGGGTGCTCCATTGTCCAAGAATAGTTTAAAAAAATAACTCATGATTCCCTAATGATATAAAATGCTCATGCTATTATGTGGCATGTTCCATATATGCATAGGTCTAATTCAAAAATTTGAATTCTTTTCTTTTTACATTTTTTCCACTGCAAACTTTTACATATTTTTCCACAGCAAATACCACATTATTTTAATTATTACAGATATTAAATCTTGATTTTCCTTTATTGTCTTTTTACTGAAAACTTACTTTGATTCTGTTTAGATCTTTATTTTTTTAATAAATATTCCTTCTTATAAATGTTAATGTCATCTTGGAGTTGATTGGTTGAGAATAGATTAAAAATTATACTATTGAGTCATCATAGCCATTACTAATGCATCATTTTATTTAATTGGTTTTTAATATCCTTCACTAAAGTTTAACTAATTTTTATATAAAAGTCTTACATAAATTTTGTTAGAATTATTACTAGATACATATGGTTAATGAGATATTTTTATTTTTAAAATCATTTCTAATGAGTCACAACTGATTTAAGAGATTATATTGTTTTGCTATGTTTTTCCTCTCTTGTTCTATTCCTTTTTATGTATTTATGTTTCATTTTTTGCATTTTGTTTATTCTTTTGCAAATCTTAAAGGTTTTAAAAGTTGTATCCTCAGGTCTACTTATCAATATNTCATCTTGGAGTTGATTGGTTGAGAATAGATTAAAAATTATACTACTGAGTCATCATAGCCATTAATAATGCATCATTTTATTTAATTGGTTTTTAATATCCTTCACTAAAGTTTAACTAATTTTTATATAAAAGTCTTACATAAATTTTGTTAGAATTATTACTAGATACATATGGTTAATGAGATATTTTTATTTTTAAAATCATTTCTAATGAGTCACAACTGATTTAAGAGATTATATTGTTTTGCTATGTTTTTCCTCTCTTGTTCTATTCCTTTTTATGTATTTATGTTTCATTTTTTGCATTTTGTTTATTCTTTTGCAAATCTTAAAGGTTTTAAAAGTTGTATCCTCAGGTCTACTTATCAATATAGAGGAGCAGCTGTGATGATGACCTAGTCCATAATTTTGAAAAGGAAACACCTAATATTTGCTTTGGGTGTTTCTTTATCCCTGCACTTTGTGCTGGAATTTATTTTTGAGACAGTGATTGTGGACACTTCCAGGGCTCACTTCATTGATTTTCCTTCTCTCAAGGACCACGAGCACTGTCATGTTCAGTGTTTGAAAATTATTGTTTCAAATATTTTTTCTGCTTTCTAGTTTCTAGTGTGGACAAGTAAGTTTATTCCTGTTATTCCATTCTAACCTANAAAAGGAAACACCTAATATTTGCTTTGGGTGTTTCTTTATCCCTGCGCTTTGTGCTGGAATTTATTTTTGAGACAGTGATTGTGGACACTTCCAGGGCTCACTTCACTGATTTTCCTTCTCTCAAGGACCACGAGCACTGTCATATTCAGTGTTTGAAAATTATTGTTTCAAATATTTTGTCTCCTTTCTAGTTTCTAGTGTGGACAAGCAAGTTTATTCCTGTTATTCCATTATAACCTAAAATATATATAATTTTCAAAATAGTTTATATTTCTGCTTTCTTGGGATGTAGACATCTTGTACTTCATTGTATAAAAGAATTGCTTATTTGGGGGTATTCTCATCACATTCCTCATCCTAAAGAAACTTTTAATTTTGGGAGTCTAGCTAATTTCAGGTTTACAGCTACTTGAATATATATACCATCTAGTCAAGGCTATGGTTTTTCCAGTAGTCATATATGAATGTGAGAGTTGGACCATAAAGAAGGCTGAGCACCAAAGAATTGATGCTTTTGAACTGTGGTGTTGGAGAAGACTCTTGAGAGTCCCTTGGACTGCAAGGAGATCCAACTAGTTCATCCTAAAGGATCAGTCCTGGGTGTTCAATGGAAGGACTGATGCTGAAGGTGAAACTCCAATACTATTGGCTGATACTCCAGTACTGCTGTGAAGAGCTGACTTATTGGAAAAGATCCTGATGTTGGAAAAGATTGAAGGCAGGAGGAGAAGGGGACGACAGAGGATGAGATGGTTGGTTGGCGTCACTGACTTAATGAGCATGAGTTTGAGTAGACTCCGGGAGTTGGTGATGGACAGGGAGGCCTGGCGTGCTGCAGTCCACGGGGTCTCAAAGTGTCGGACACAACTGAGCGACTGAACTGAACTGAATATATATACAATTAAAATCACATTTTTCCTCTATGTCAGCCACATTGTACAAGTTTGACTCATAGCACAGCGACTGTTGTTCAACTGTCTTTCTTTTTTTTTTTTTTATTTCTTATAATGCCTTTTTAAAAATTTTATTTTTACTTTATTCTCCGTTGCAATACTGTATTGGTTTTGCCATACATTGACATGAATCAGCCACAGGTGTGCACGAGCTCCCAGTCCTGACGCCCCCTCCCATCTCCCACCTCTCACCCCATATCATCTCTCGTCTTTCTTACTTAGCTTTATAATTTTTCACTTTTACTTACTGATTATTTACATATTTGTTTTAAATTATGAAATTCATAATTTAAATGAATTCATGTTCTATAATGTTTTTTTCATCAATTATTTGAAATGAGTTGAGATGTGATTCATTTCAATTTTTATAAAAACTAAATATGTGCATAAAAAGAATGTGTATTTTCAGAAGTAGTTGCATTCTCCGTGGCTCAGTGGTAAAGCATATACTTGCCAGTGCAGGAGGCACAGATTCGATACCTGGGTTAGGAGGATCCCCCAGAGGAGAAAATGCAAACCACTGTTTATTCTTGCCTGGGAAATCTCATCTACAGAGGAGACTGGTGGGCTCCAGTCATGGGGTTGCAAGAATTGGACACTACTGAGTGACTGAGCACACACATAGACGTCTATGCCAATAAGCTGAAACAAATTTATTGTTTAAATTGTATAAGTATTTTCTATATTTACTTAAACATATCACACATATACATATTTTATGATTGTGTACACAGAGATAAATTATTAGAGATAATATAGCGATGTGTAATATCATTTCTACATACTGGTTGTAAAGAACCCACCTGCCAATGCAGGAAGCATAAAAGATGCAGGTTCAATCCCTGGGTCAGAAAGATCCCTTGGAGGATAAAATAAAACTCATTCCAGTGTTCTTGGCTAGAGAATTCCACAGATAGAGGAGCCTGGCAGAGTGCAGTCCCTGGGAACTTATTGAAAGTGAAAGTCACTCAGTTAAGTCTGACTCTTTGTGACCTCATGGGCTTACAGTCCAGGGAATTCTCCAGGCCAGAATACTGGAGTGGTAGCCTTTCCCTTCTCCAGGGGATCTTCTCAACCCAGGGATTGAACCCAGGTCTCCCACATTGCAGGCAAATTCTTTACCAACTGAGCCACAAGGGAAGTCCAAGAATACTGGAGTGGGTAGCCTATACCTTCTCCAGTGAATCTGCCCAACCCAGGGATTGAACCAGGGTCTCCTGCATTGTAGGCAGATTCTTTACCCAGTGAGCTATTAGGGAAGCCCTTGGGACTTATTAGTTGATGCCTTTATTTTAATGATATTGACTTATTTTGATTTTTTAAAATTCAGTTTGAATTACTGGCCTAGCAATTTTCAGTTTTTCTGATGTTGAAATATTTCCATCAGAAGCTATGATTTTGCCTCTATCTACAGTCAAATTGTA
>SJYW01029658.1:52318-67367 GCA_006410735.1 Raphicerus campestris | reverse complement strand
ATTCTTTGTCAGCCATCTTCCCAATATTTCTCAGTTGTCATTTTGTAATTCCTTGTTTATTTACCCACATAGGAATTTTTTAACAAAGTGTAACTTTCCCCCTTTTAACCTGCTGGACAAAGAAAACTTAAGTTAAAAAATTTAAATAACAGGGAAAACTGCAGGGAACTAGAGGGTGTAGATTGAAAGATTGCAGGGAGGGGGTATAACTCTGAGTTCACCTGTGTGCCTTTCCACATGTACTTTTCAATAAACTCTTTACTTTACACTGTATGTGTGTGTGTGTGTGTGTGTGTGTGTGTGTGTGTGTGTGTGTGTATGTGTATATATATATATATATATATATATAGAGAGAGAGAGAGAGAGAGAGAGAGAGAGAGAGAGAGAGAGAAGCTTTCTCCCTGTTTCCCTATGCATAATCTGAGGAAAGGATACATGAAGCATCACAAGAAGGTAGCCATTTGTAAGCTAGGAAGAGAGCTCTCTTCAGAAACTGTATAGGCCAGCACCTTGATTTCAGACTTCCATCTTCTAGAACTATGAAAAAATAAATTTCTGTGTGCTTACTCACCCAATCTAAGATATTTATTTATACTTTAACAAATACTTTAAAAAGTGGAGGTGACTTTCAACAGGCTGATGAGTTGAGAATAGAAGACTTTTGAGGTGTCTATATAAAAAAGCCCAGATTACCTTGAAGGGACTCTTCATAGAAATATGGACATCAAAGACAATTCTGTTGAGGGCTTAGGGATAAAAAAGAAGAGAGCCATAGAGAAAGCCTGTATAATTTTAGAGAATACATATATCATCATGAAGAAATATGAACATTAAAGGCTTTTTTTTGGTGAGATTTCAGATGGAAATGAGTAATAGGTCATTGAAAACTGGAGGAAAGGTGATCCTTGACATAAAGTGGCTATGAACTTGGCTGATTCTGTTCTACTATGGTATAGAAGGTAAAACTTGCAAAACAGGAGATTGGATATTTAGCTAAGACTATTTCTAAGCAAAATGTTATAGTAGTAACTTGATTTGTCCTTACAACTTGCAGAAAAAAGTGACAAGAGAAAAGTAAATTGAAGGAATTCTGTGTCAAAAAGAGCAAGAACATAAAGATTTGAAAATTTCTAAATTGAAGGAATTCTGTGTCAAAAAGAGCAAGAACATAAAGATTTGAAAATTTCTTAAAGTATTAAAGTTATAAAAGTTTGAAAAAGTGTGTTATGAAAGCATTAAGAGTGTGACCGAACAACCATTTGATAAGGAGATCTGTATGAACGTGAACTGGAAATTTACTCAGCTGTGTCAGCAGAAGCTAGGGGTAGAGATGGGATTATACCAGCAGAAACACTCTTAGGTGGGAACAGAGGAAACAGAAAGGGACAAAATGAAGGCAGGTTGCTAACATACTTCATCCTTCAAAAAAGAAAAGAATGACCCAGAAGGCGATTTAGGGCTCTATAGAGCTGTCACTGCCACTACAGGCCCAGGGAGCAAGGTTGCTTCGATCTAAATTTCAGAGGGCAAGGCCTTTGAAGACAGTTTTAAAAGAGGGGCTGCCCTGCAGAGAACTGGGGGATATTGCTGCTGCCCCTGTGGGCCTGGAGAGCAGACCATGGAACAAAAAAGATTATTCTCCAGCCTTAAAATCAGTTGAATCTTAATCAAATAAAAATTAGTGAACCTAAATCCTAAAAGCAGCAAGGGATCCATTTGAAGGATTGTAATCTGATTAGATAGACAGGTAAAATTTCCCTCTGCTCTAAGAATGGAATACAGTAAGTTTGCCACATAGGAACGAGTTCCACTGCAAGAGCAAGTTTTTAAGTCCATTTGGTTTGTAAGTTCTAGATAGATACCCAACTAACACAATGGGCTATACAGTTCTGTACTGAAATGAGTTTACAATGCTTTTTACATTAATAATACTAAAAACAAATATAAAAAATGTTTAATTTTACAATTAAGTACTTTGAAAAGTACAGTAGTACAGTACAACAAGTGACATACAAGAGAGAACATGGAGTGAACAAGCAAGAAGAGTCCCTGACTGGAGGTGGGAGAGGGGATGGGAGATGGTAGAGCTGAAGGATCTTTAGCAACAGAAGACAGAGGGCAAGCTTCAATTTCACTCATGCCTGATGTTGATGGCACAGGTTCTGGTTCCTTGGTGGAACCAGATGCATGCTCACATCTTTGAAAATTTGCAACTTGAGTGTTTGTAGGTAGGGTACTTACTGTACAGAATTTGTATGTAGGGGACTTACTGTACAGAATTTGTATGTAGGGGACTTACTGTACAGAAAAGATGTTCTTTTTTGACTGAAATGTACTTAGTCCTGGTATTGCTGAGGAAAATGAACAAACTGTCTTTATGGAAAAAGAAAATTTTCTTTACGTGGAATTTAACTTGTTAGGTTTTAGAGTTGCATAGGATCCTTTTTTTCCTGAATTGTTACATAGCCAAATATTTTTATGATTTGTCTCCCTGGTCTTACTGTTAACAAATGCAAATCACGTGTTCATGCCTACTATCCATAAGACAGAGAGGGGCAAGTAGGCCATCTGCCTGGAAAATGGAGAAATAATNGATGGACAGGGAGGCCTGGTGTGCTGCAATTCATGGGGTCACAAAGAGTCAGACACAACTGAGCGACTGAACTGAACTGAACTGATAGAAGAAAATTATGTTATGTTATGTATTAGTAATACAATTGACTTCACTGAGCACACACAATGAATTTTCTTATTAATTAGACTGACATTAATTTCTAGCAATTAGCAACAACTAACGTTTCAAAAGTTGATTTCTTTTCAGAAATTCTGTTTTCCTTCAGCCGTAGTGCATCCTTCTGTTTGGACGCATTTTTATTTTAATAGCATTTTCACAGGGGAAAAAACATAAAAGAGAACTTGAAATGAGGAAGGATTGAATTGTGAAGTGGTCAAGACATAGTGAAAATTATATACGTAAAGAACAAACTTGGTTATATGAGTTTGCTGATGTTTTTCCAGCTTTCAGAATAGCTAAATGTTCATGCTACATAAAAAAATTAGCAAAGTATCCAATCAGTTCAATGAAGAAGGAAGAATAATACCTTCCCCAAATTTGACATGAGTAATTTTGTGTCGTTTAGACTCAAAAAAAACTGCTTATTTTACTTATTTTAATTTCTTAGCTTGATAAACCTTACTTAGCAATAGAAAGAAAGGCAATGGTGTCTATTTCATTTTACAGTGATAAAAACTTGTGTAGTCAAGATGTTCAATCTTTCAGAAAAGCAATTTTTTACCTATAAAATATAACAAATCTCTCCTTCAAATATAGAAGTGGTGTGAATTTTAATTAAATAATATTCAATGAAATACTCTGAGATCCATGGAGGAAAGAGGTTTCAGATACCAAGTAATTATTTATTATTATTATGTCCATCCTGGAAGACCTAAGAGGGTTGATTTCTTTCTTGTAATAATTTCCACTCTTTCCAAATAATTGTTGGTTCAAACATGCTGGCACCACAGTAAAATGTTACAGTCTGCTGGGAACCCTACTTGGCACTTATGTCTTCTCTCTCTGTAGTCTTTAAGCTTCAGTCTATATGTTCCCTGCTGTTTGGGCATGTGATTCAGCAATAAGAATTAAAGAATTTCATTTTATCTCTCTAATTAACATCCTACTTCGCTTACTCTCCTGACTAGTTTTTTTTTTTCCAGAAAACAAACAAATTTAAATAAAATTCATGTTTATAAAATCTGTAGGAATGGAGATTATGATATTTGCATGAACTCAGAAGTTCCAGCTAAATGTGTGAGCTTGGGAGCAAAGGGGAAGGGATGTGTGGGACACGCAGGGGTGCTGGTCTTGGTGGCTCCCGGTACTGCAGGCTGAGGGACACAGTGTCTCTTGCACAGACTTGAGAACCAGATTCTGTGTTAAACTCTCTACCAGAGAATGAGATTTCCTTGAAAACTTAGAGGTCATTTCATCGGCTGTCAGTGTGTTCGTTCTAAGTCACTTCAGTTGTGTATGATTCTATTCAGCCCTGTGGGTGGTAGGCGCCAGGCTCCTCTGTCCGGGGGATTCTCCAGGCAAGAACTGACAAGCCATGCCTTCCTCCAGGGGGTCTTCCTGATCCAGGGATCGAACCTACATCTCTTATGTCTCCTGCACAGGCATTGGCAGCAAGTTTTATTTTGTTTTTTACCACTAGTGCCACCTGGGAAGCCCTTCATCGGCTATATTTGAAAATGAATATTTTTAAAAGATATTTATAAGTTTAAGAAATTTGCAGGCCAAAAGAGATCAGCAAAAAGTAGACATCAGACTGATTCAAATTTAAGATTTCCCATAGAATGGTTATGTTGATTTTTTTTCTGGTACACTTTAAAGACAGATAATTCCAGTTATCTATATTGAATTTTATATCCATTTTATATCACTCTTTCACATCCATCCTCAAACCCCCACCTACCCTCATATCCATCCTTAACCCCACCCTACCCCACTTTTGTTAAATACATACCCGAGACCCTAGTTCATTTCCATTATTGCTATGGAGAAAAGAAAACACACTTTCCCTCCAAACGCCACGTACCCTGTTAACGATGCCATGCAAGCCTGCAGTTAAATTCTGGTACCACCAAACCAATTTACAACTTGAAAGTCGCAATACAATGGGACATACAGTAACACAAAGAAAATGTTCTGTGTAAGGAAATTCTTGTGAAAAGAACAAAGTGGTTCTAATAAGCCAAGAAAAGAGCTTCTGTAACTTAGGAAATTTCAGTCTCTACTAGCAAGGTACTGAGTATTTACACAAATGAATTATGCGTTCAGAGAAGCACAGATGCTGGAAATGCCATCACAGAGACAAGACTGCAATCTGACGAGCCAAGCCCCTGTTTGCCCCAGTTTTCTACCATAGTTTTGTCTTCTTGAATGTTTGCAAGAACTGAATGCAGATGCTTGACTGAAGAACACAAGGGCCATCATGGGCCATATGCAACATCTCCCATCATGGACCATATGCAAGGTCTCTCATCATGGGCCACATGTGACATCTCCCATCATGGGCCATATGCAACATCTCCCATCATGGACCATATGCAAGGTCTCTCATCATGGGCCACACGCGACATCTCCCATCATGGGCCACATGCGACATCATCCTGACTGCATACCATCGTTTTATTTTCATCCCCTTCAACACTTGTTTTCTGATCTCATGTGAAACCTGAACACCTTCTACCTTATTTTTCATGTGGCTGTACCCTTCTTCACTGGATGACTTTCATGTATAGATGGAAAGAATACTGAACAAAAAGATAGCAATTATCCTTCAGTTCACAAGGAACTGAGGCAAGGCTGTAGGAAACTGTTAAAAAGAGAGGAAAAGCTTCTGCCAAGGTTTCTGGGATTTCCATTCATTGGAAGGATGTTTCCTTATTCATAACAAGGATGACGCATATTCCAACTTAAGCAGTGTTGTCAACTTAGACCAACTCTGCCTTCCAAGGAGTAATAATCACCCTGAAAGTACTAGATCTCTCGTCTGTTGGAGTACTTTAGTGGACACATTTAAAGAGTTTTCTAATTGTATCTGATTTCTTTTTTTGCCATAAACCATTCAAAGAAATCAAATTCATAATTATTATTCATGGTTTATAAAACAAATTAGTGATGGTTTTACACATACATATAATATATTCTATACATATGTATATAATTCAAGAAAATTTTTAAAAAGCCTATTACCAGGAGATTTGAGTGTCTTATATATGTATATGTGAATAAACACATTTTAGTCAAGTTTTACGCTAACAAAAATAAATCATTTAAGTAACTCTGGAGATGGGAGGTTCTGATTATTACCTGCTTCAGGAAACTAAAAGTTTCATTTTTAAGTCTCACTTAACTACATGTGTTTCCTGAGATATGGAAAAGAGTTGTTTCCTCAATGCTTTCCATCTTAATACTGACATAATGAAGTTGTCCAAATAACTGACATGCAGTCTTAGATATTTGAAACTTGCTGCTAAGTCGTTTCAGTCGAGTCTGACTCTGTGCGACCCCATAGATGGCAGCCCACCAGGCTCCCCCATCCCTGGGATTCTCTAGGCAAGAATACTGGAGTGGGTTGCCATTTCCTTCTCCAATGCATGAAAGTGAAAAGTCAAAGTGAAGTCACTCAGTCCTGTCTGACTCTTCGCGACCCCATGGACTGCAGCCTACCAGGCTCCCCCATCCATGGGATTTTCCAGGCATGAGTACTGGAGTGGGGTGCCATTGCCTTCTCCAGTTTGAAACTTAAATAACAACAAAAAACTGAAAGAGACAATATAGATTGAGCTTCAACAGCCACTGATATGTCAAAGTGGTTCTATCAACAATATTTGTACCAGAAAAGCACAAATATTTAATCAAAAAAGATAAACAGTCATAATACACAAATTTCTAAACTTGACTTTAGCAATTTGACTTTGCTGTGTCTTTCAGGATAAAATTCAATTTGGGTGAAGTAGATGAATAATGTCACAGGAATAGGGTAACAGACATCACTCTAAACTCCACAATCTGGATTCAGCTTAGTGTATTGTAGTCACTCAGATAAAAGCAAAACAGTGTAAAAATCAAACAAACAGAAAACAGGAATTGTGGAAATAAGATATGCACTGCAAAGCAGCGTCCATAACTTAGTAATGTGTTAGTAAAATTAAAACTGTGACATCTTCAGGAAGATTGGCTGTGACTGATGGCTCAACAGTTTGGCAATGACCCTGACTATAAAAATAAGAAGGTGTAAGAGGTGGAAACGTAAACTCCATGAGCAGGAATTCTATCTTGAGAATCACTATGTCCCCAGAACCTATTTGAGAGGTGCTTAATAATTGTTTAATTAATATATGAAAATATTCACACCAAATTTAGGTAACCTTTCCTGTTTAAGTTTTGGAGTTGTACCATGGTTATGTAAGATGTGAAATTAGGGGAAGTTGGGTAAAGGATATAGAAGAGCTCCTCGTATTATCCGTGCATGTGTGTGTACATGTGTTCAGTCAGGGCCTACTCTTTGCAACCCTTGGACAATAGCTCGCCAGGCTCCTCTGTCCTTGGGATTTCCCAGGCAAGAATACTGGAGTGGGTTGCCATTTCCTCCTCCAATTATCTGTGCAACTTTTCTGTAAATTTAAAAAAAAAAAATTTTAAACGGTCTCAAAATAATTTTTTTTTTTTTAAGTTTCACTGTGGAAAATCATGAGATGGTCTGGGATAGTGAGGGTAGGGCTACCTGCCTGGACGCTTCTCTGGAGNGTCCGGGGGATTCTCCAGGCAAGAACACTAGACTGACAGCCATGCCTTCCTCCGGGGGTCTTCCTGATCCAGGGATCGAACCTACATCTCTTATGTCTCCTGCACGGGCATTGGCAGCAAGTTTTATTTTGCTTTTTACCACTAGTGCCACCTGGGAAGCCCTTCACCGGCTATATTTGAAAATGAATATTTTTTAAAGATATTTATAAGTTTAAGAAATTTGCAGGCCAAAAGAGATCAGCAAAAAGTAGACATCAGACTGATGCAAATTTAAGATTTCCCATAGAATGGTTATGTTGATTTTTTTTCTGGTACACTTTAAAGACAGATAATTCCAGTTATCTATATTGAATTTTATATCCATTTTATATCACTCTTTCACATCCATCCTCAAACCCCCACCTACCCTCATATCCATCCTTAACCCCACCCTACCCCACTTTTGTTAAATACATACCCGAGACCCTAGTTCATTTCCATTATTGCTATGGAGAAAAGAAAACACACTTTCCCTCCAAACGCCACGTACCCTGTTAACGATGCCATGCAAGCCTGCAGTTAAATTCTGGTACCACCAAACCAATTTACAACTTGAAAGTCGCAATACAATGGGACATACAGTAACACAAAGAAAATGTTCTGTGTAAGGAAATTCTTGTGAAAAGAACAAAGTGGTTCTAATAAGCCAAGAAAAGAGCTTCTGTAACTTAGGAAATTTCAGTCTCTACTAGCAAGGTACTGAGTATTTACACAAATGAATTATGCGTTCAGAGAAGCACAGATGCTGGAAATGCCATCACAGAGACAAGACTGCAATCTGACGAGCCAAGCCCCTGTTCGCCCCAGTTTTCTACCATAGTTTTGTCTTCTTGAATGTTTGCAAGAACTGAATGCAGATGCTTGACTGAAGAACACAAGGGCCATCATGGGCCATATGCAACATCTCCCATCATGGACCATATGCAAGGTCTCTCATCATGGGCCACATGTGACATCTCCCATCATGGGCCATATGCAACATCTCCCATCATGGACCATATGCAAGGTCTCTCATCATGGGCCACACGCAACATCTCCCATCATGGACCATATGCGACATCTCCCATCATGGGCCACACGTGATATCTCCCATCATGGGCCACATGCGACATCATCCTGACTGCATACCATCGTTTTATTTTCATCCCCTTCAACACTTGTTTTCTGATCTCATGTGAAACCTGAACACCTTCTACCTAATTTTTCATGTGGCTGTACCCTTCTTCACTGGATGACTTTCATGTATAGATGGAAAGAATACTGAACAAAAAGATAGCAATTATCCTTCAGTTCACAAGGAACTGAGGCAAGGCTGTAGGAAACTGTTAAAAAGAGAGGAAAAGCTTCTGCCAAGGTTTCTGGGATTTCCATTCATTGGAAGGATGTTTCCTTATCCATAACAAGGATGACGCATATTCCAACTTAAGCAGTGTTGTCAACTTAGACCAACTCTGCCTTCCAAGGAGTAATAATCACCCTGAAAGTACTAGATCTCTCGTCCGTTGGAGTACTTTAGTGGACACATTTAAAGAGTTTTCTAATTGTATCTGATTTCTTTTTTTGCCATAAACCATTCAAAGAAATCAAATTCATAATTATTATTCATGGTTTATAAAACAAATTAGTGATGGTTTTACACATACATATAATATATTCTATACATATGTATATAATTCAAGAAAAATTTTAAAAAGCCTATTACCAGGAGATTTGAGTGTCTTATATATGTATATGTGAATAAACACATTTTAGTCAAGTTTTATGCTAACAAAAATACATCATTTAAGTAACTCTGGAGATGGGAGGTTCTGATTATTACCTGTTTCAGGAAACTAAAAGTTTCATTTTTAAGTCTCACTTACCTACATGTGTTTCCTGAGATATGGAAAAGAGTTGTTTCCTCAATGCTTTCCNGTTTTACGCTAACAAAAATAAATCATTTAAGTAACTCTGGAGATGGGAGGTTCTGATTATTACCTGCTTCAGGAAACTAAAAGTTTCATTTTTAAGTCTCACTTAACTACATGTGTTTCCTGAGATATGGAAAAGAGTTGTTTCCTCAATGCTTTCCATCTTAATACTGACATAATGAAGTTGTCCAAATAACTGACATGCAGTCTTAGATATTTGAAACTTGCTGCTAAGTCGTTTCAGTCGAGTCTGACTCTGTGCGACCCCATAGATGGCAGCCCACCAGGCTCCCCCATCCCTGGGATTCTCTAGGCAAGAATACTGGAGTGGGTTGCCATTTCCTTCTCCAATGCATGAAAGTGAAAAGTCAAAGTGAAGTCACTCAGTCCTGTCCGACTCTTCGTGACCCCATGGACTGCAGCCTACCAGGCTCCTCCATCCATGGGATTTTCCAGGCATGAGTACTGGAGTGGGGTGCCATTGCCTTCTCCAGTTTGAAACTTAAATAACAACAAAAAACTGAAAGAGACAATATAGATTGAGCTTCAACAGCCACTGATATGTCAAAGTGGTTCTATCAACAATATTTGTACCAGAAAAGCACAAATATTTAATCAAAAAAGATAAACAGTCATAATACACAAATTTCTAAACTTGACTTTAGCAATTTGACTTTGCTGTGTCTTTCAGGATAAAATTCAATTTGGGTGAAGTAGATGAATAATGTCACAGGAATAGGGTAACAGACATCACTCTAAACTCCACAATCTGGATTCAGCTTAATGTATTGTAGTCACTCAGATAAAAGCAAAACAGTGTAAAAATCAAACAAACAGAAAACAGGAATTGTGGAAATAAGATATGCACTGCAAAGCAGCGTCCATAACTTAGTAATGTGTTAGTAAAATTAAAACTGTGACATCTTCAGGAAGATTGGCTGTGACTGATGGCTCAACAGTTTGGCAATGACCCTGACTATAAAAATAAGAAGGTGTAAGAGGTGGAAACGTAAACTCCATGAGCAGGAATTCTATCTTGAGAATCACTATGTCCCCAGAACCTATTTGAGAGGTGCTTAATAATTGTTTAATTAATATATGAAAATATTCACACCAAATTTAGGTAATCTTTCCTGTTTAAGTTTTGGAGTTGTACCATGGTTATGTAAGATGTGAAATTAGGGGAAGTTGGGTAAAGGATATAGAAGAGCTCCTCGTATTATCCGTGCATGTGTGTGTACATGTGTTCAGTCAGGGCCTACTCTTTGCAACCCTTGGACAATAGCTCGCCAGGCTCCTCTGTCCTTGGGATTTCCCAGGCAAGAATACTGGAGTGGGTTGCCATTTCCTCCTCCAATTATCTGTGCAACTTTTCTGTAAATTTAAAAAAAAAAAAAAATTTAAACGGTCTCAAAATAATTTTTTTTTTTAAGTTTCACTGTGGAAAATCATGAGATGGTCTGGGATAGTGAGGGTAGGGCTACCTGCCTGGACGCTTCTCTGGAGACTTTGTGATAGTGATAGCGACTTATGAAAACCACAGAAGCAGCCAAAGGAGGGACAAAAAGTGAAAGTGTTACTCCCCCAGTCGTGTCTGACTCTGCAACCCCAAGAACTGGAGTCTGAGAGGCTCCTCTGTCCATGGAATTCTCTAGGAAAGAATACTGAAGTGGATTGCCATTTCCTCCTCCAGGGGATCTTCCCCACCCTGGGATCGAACTTGAGTCCCCTACATTTCATCTTTATCATCTGAGCCACCAAGGAAGTCCATAAGAAGTGAAATTAAAAAGCTAGTCCATAAGAAGTGAAATTAAAAAGCAATATCAGTGAACTATGTTCATTCTCTGAGGATGTTCAGAATATGAAGGAAAAGGTTTAATTTTCATGTGAGATAAGATGGTAGATTAAGCTACTTTTATTACTTATTAATATATTTAGATGTTAATATAATGATGGCTCTGAATAGCTAAGAAATCAGAGATTCTCAGGTTGTCATAACTGATAAATGTGCTCTACTCCTAGTGTAGAATGTGGCTTTTGGTTTACTAAAGGTAGAAAGAGTCAACTTTATTTGTGAAAGAAAAATCAAAAGAAAAAAGGAAGGCAGAGAAGGAGAGAGAGAGAAAAGGGGAGGAAGGATGGCAGAAAGAAAGAAAGAAAGAGGAAAAGAGAGAGGAGGGGAGAGAAAGATAATAGAAGTTCCATTGTATTCTTTCTAATAAATGATACACTCAGCTCTAGATCAGAGCCAAGGAGATAGCAGGTGTCATCTAAAATGCAACCAGCTGTAGGCCATTCATATAAAGACTTAACATCTCAATGTGGTTTCGAAAATAATGTTCTAAACACAGTGATTTTTAAATCATGTAAACCATGTGTATGACTTTACAGATGTGGTTTGTGGGATTAAGGGTGGAGCATTCTTTGTTAGAAAGGACTCAGACAAGTGATACTAATACCACTGGGGAAGACACTGAGGTACTTAGAACACCGGACCGCCAGTGTTTATTTTTAATATGATTTTACAGGCATAGAAGTAATTCAATATTTGGATTTATTTGCTTTATTTATTTTAAAGGGTAATTTTCCACAGTAGTAAATATTTTATCCTTAAAAACCAAATGGGGTTTGTTTAATAAACAAAAAATCCACAATGTCATTTTTAGCACATAACATTTTTTTCCACATCAAATCAATTGATCTTTCCTTGATGAATGAAATCCCTTCAGGCCTTAATGACACTGACATTTAGAGAAACAGTTTCCAAGGGCAATTTATTTCTAGAGATAGGAGTTTATTCACACTTTATTAGTCCTTTGTTTAATATTTCCCATTATTATTGAGACTTTACTTTCACCATATCCTTAGACTGCTTGTTGTATTATACACAACAGGTATGTGGATGTGGATGTTAAAAGTTAGTATGAACTTTATATTGATTATACTGAGGGTTTGGGGTGTTTTTGTTGGTTTCTAATCATTTAAAGCAACATTTATTATTCCTGTTCAAAAACCTTAGGCTGCATTGATAATATAGAAACTTAATCACTTCAGGGAAATGCCTCTTAGAACAGATGAGTTTGTCTAAACAATGGAGGGTGACCCCAAATAAGAAAAGCTTGGCAGCCAAAAATAAAAAGCAAAACAATCAAAGAGAACAAGAACAGAAACAAAGTGTCCACTATATACAAGAAGGTGTAAGTTTTAAGCAAATCTGACGAGGGCAGAGAAGATGGATGATTGGAGTTAGCGCACTGTGGAACTGACTTCCTTGAAAAGGAAAATGGCTTCACTTCCTCTCCCAGGTTGCAGGACTATACTCAGCTTCCGCCTCCCCCACCTGTCCTACTCCTTGCCACTCAAATCACAGTTTAGGTAGGTGGGTTTTCCCTGTGGAGACACTGCCGATTCCATAAGTAAGGGGCGTGAATCTTTGCTGGCATGACAGAGAGATTGAAGAGAACATAGGACTTTCTACCAAAGATGGTTAACTCTGTGTTGGTTCTATCTCACTGTGTAAGCATTTCCCCTAAGGCCCAATGACGGCAAACAATGACCATTCCTTTTCTTACAGTGTCTGTGAGTCATGAGTCAGGGCCTGACCTCACTGGGTCCCTGAAGCTCAGGCTGTCTCACAGGGAGTAGTCCAGACATCAGTCCGAGCTATGATCATTTCAGGCCTTGAGGAGGAAGTGATCCACTTCCAGGCTCATGGAAAGATTCCAATCAATTATCTGAAGGGAATTACAGGAAATAATTGTATAAAAATGCACTACAGAAAAAAGGAGAGGGAGCCAAATTGCTTGAGGAAGATTTATACTCCCAAAATGCAGCTAGTCCTAATGCAAAATATTTGGTAGAGAAAAATAATTGGGTATAAAATAATTTTTATAAGTATTTTATCTAGAAAAAGTAAGTATTCTTGATAAATGAAGTAAAGGAACCCCCAGTTTAATTTTCTGTGAAGCTAGGAAAAAAAAAATGTCTAAAACTATCTTGCATAAATTAAGTATGACATAGGTTGGAAAGTACTGATGGTAATAATTTGTGATTAACTTTTAATCATAAATCCTGAACTCAAAAGTTCAGCACATTCCCCATTTTAGAAAGAAAAACACTTAGGCTTTCAAATCTGAGTGCACAGGCACATCAATTTTAGTAGCTAACTTCATTAACAACATTCAGTTTAGTTACACTTTCTAATTTTGCATTTATTTTTCCAGATGGTTGTAGAATATTTATATCACAAAAGTTTTCCTCCTAATAATAATATGAGCTTATTGTTTTTATTATTATTCTCTGTGAAAAAGTAAAGAATTTAAACGGAAAAAATTTCAAAATGAATATAAACTTTAAGACCAACTTGGAGGAAAAACTTTTATTGCAATGAGTTTCTTAAGGATGTTGTCAAGGAGCCTCTATGTTTAAATATGGTTTGATGTCACCTAAGTAATAAAATTCAATTTGCTTTTGTGCTTTAGTACAGCATTGGAGGATTGGAAAGCTTCCCAGACTCACTAGGCTGGATATGAATTCTCACCTCCCTCAAACTTCTGTGTTCAGGGAGTGCCTTTCCCAATTATAGTTGCATTCTGACAGTAACTAACCATTACCCTGAGTGACAGGCAAAGAAAGCCAAGAGCCTTGAGGCTAAGAGAGAGAAGTGAACGTGATTTCCAATAACACGTCAAAGAGGGTTCCTCCTAGACTTGTTCTCATGTCCTCTTATTCAGGGGCCACTTGGTGTGTATAGCTTGCACAGATGCATTATTGGGACTGAATACATCACAGGGACATAGCTACAAGGCGAGGTGATGCAAATGAGGTCATCATTTGCATTTGATGACCCCAATATGTTTTGCTATTATATCAAAACAGCAACAAAAAATTTAGTAGTCATAAATAATTTATTAATACAGTGGCAAATTTCTCCATAGTAAAAGCAAATTAGTGATTATAAAGAAAAGGTCTACTTCTATTTTATTGACAGTTTTAATAATTATGTTTCTAGGTAGTTAATTTTTCTAAACTTTTTTTTTTTAAGAGTGGGGAAGAAGCTGAGGCTTTTTGAATTCAGTGTTAAATTTTACACTTTAGGAAACATTGTTATTTGCAAGGGAGAGATTTAGCAAAGCAAATATTCAAACTGAAAAATGCACACAAAAATGCTAAAACAAAAGGTACACTCAATTCTACTTCATCCTAAGAAATTGCCTTTAAACATTAAAGCTGTGATTTTTCCCATCAAATTCACACAACACACTTGCACACCACACAAGTTACCGATAATGAACAACACCTAATTATCTGATCTATGAACTAATTGAGCCATTAATAGATTTTGGAAATATAATTGCATTTGATGTGTGAATCTGACCTTTATAATCATTTCTATACCTAATCCTTTAGTTTAGTTATTAGCTTTTTAATCGCTTAAAACTTAAAAAAAAAAAAAAACTACAGAAAGCCAATCTAAATGAACCATTTTTCCATTTTCAGTTCTTTGAAAGTTTATTTCTGAGATAATTGTATCTTCCTTGAACTTTTTCTTCATCGTTCTTCACCTGACCTGTAAAGTTAAAATCCAACAAGAGGGGACTCTTCTAAACTAGGTTTCCCCAAAATGTGCTTCACAGAACATTTGTTCCACAAGATAGTATTAGATATTCTGAATTTAAATACGAAGCAGAAAAGTCAGATTAAATAATATTGACTAAGTTTCTTTATCATTCTTTAGAACTTTTTTCTTTTTTTTTTTTTTCGTTTTCTTTTTTTTTTTTTTTTT
>SJYW01029658.1:39128-52143 GCA_006410735.1 Raphicerus campestris | reverse complement strand
CCAGTAGTTCCTACAACAAACCTAAACAGGGAAAGATTAATGGAAAGATATGAGGACTGTTGTACTTTAGAGATACTGAGTTTATTCTTTCTGTTGTTATTGCAAACATTTATTGAGTATTTGCTATGTGCCCCTTGTATCACACATCATTCATAATGCCACCTTAGAAGGGAAGTGAAGTGAAGTTGCTCAATCGTGTCCGACTCTTTGCGACCCCGTGGACTGTAGCCTGCCAGGCTCCTCTGTCCATGGGATTCTCCAGGCAAGAATACTGGAGTGGGTTACCATTTCCTTTTCCAGGGGATCTTCCTGACCCAGAGATCGAACCTGGGTCTCCCGCATTGAAGGCAGATGCTTTAACCTCTGAGCCACCAGGGAAGCCCCGTAATGCCACCTTAAGGGGTGAGTATTGTTATTCCTGCTTCCCAGGTGGCTAGGTGGTGAAGAATCCACCTGCCACTGTAGGGGATGCAAGAGATTCTGGTTTTATCCCTGGGTTGGGAAGATCCTCTGGAGTAGAAAATGGCTACCCAACGTATTCTTGCCTGGAAAATCCATGGACAGAATAGCCTGGCAGGCTACAGTCCATGGGCTTGTAAAGAGTCAGACACGACTGAGCACACGCACGTGCATGTGCGTGCGCCCCCCCACCCCCACCCCCACATTGTTATTTCTATTTTATGAAAGAGGAAAGTTAAACACAGAGGTTAAGAGGTTTATTACTCTCATGTCATACAGAGAGTGAATAGTGTGTCTCATATTGGAGCTCAAGGCTGTTTTCCAGTGTAGTAATAGGTTCTCCCTAATTATGGAAGTAAAAAAATTAATAGTCTTGATTTTCATCCACCGAAGCTAACAAAGGCTTTCTAGCACTTGGAGGAGGAAGGATACCAAAGACACTGCGGTAATAAGCCTCTGCCTCCTGAGAATGCCAAAGGGAAAATCATTTCTCATGAGGGTGGGGGTCTTTCCTTCTACGATTTCTTAAGGATGAAGCCCCCTATGTTGTGGTGACTTAGAACCCACTAGATAAGCCAATAATCACTGTGCTTTCTAGCATAAGGGCAATGCTGATTCAAGTTTCCATGAAGAAAACCTCATCTGCAACACCCTAGACCTCTTCTTTGCTGGAACAGAGACAACTTTGACCACCCTACGCTGGGGGCTGCTCTGCATGGCCTTGAACCCCCAAGTCCAAGGGGAGCTCATTAGTGAGTGGGCCTGAGCTGGGTCAGAACGAGGCCTCCTGGAACACACTGCCCCACGAAGGGGCCAGATGAGAGCGTGGTTGGATGGAGAGATAGGTAGGCCAGTCATGGGCCGGGCAGACTTGAGAACAGGCATCTTGTTCAGTTTTTCTCTCAGAACTGGGATGAGTCAACGTAACACAAATGTCACAGAGTCACTGCCCTCAGGAGACTCTCAGTCCAGTGAGGAAAACAGTGAAGCCCACTGACACCGTGGTGAGTTCCAGGAAAGAGCTCCATTCCACTCGCGGAGGAAATCTATCACAGCCTTCCCTCCTTTTTTTTTTTTTTTTTCTTTTATTTTTTTAATTGGAGGATAATTGATTTACAATGTTGTATTGGTTTCTGCCATACAGCAGAGGGAATCAGACTTAATACTAGATATCTCCCCTTCCCATTGAGCCTCTCTCCCACCCACCCACTTTCCCTGCTCCCACCCGCTCTAAGTCTTCATAGAGCGCCCGGCTGGACTTCCTGTGTTATCTGGCCGCTTCCCACCAGCTTTCTCTTTTACACCGTGGTAGTGTATGTATGTTCTGTCAGTGCTATTTTCTCAGTCAGGCCTACCCTCTCCCACACTGTGTCAGCAAGTCCATTCTCTATGTCTGTATCTCCATTCTTTCTCTGCATATAGGTTCATCAGGACTGTTTTTCTAGATTCCAGATATAGGTGTTGATATATGATACTTGTTTTTCTCTTTCTGACTTACTTCATTCTGTATGACAGACTCTAGGTCCAGCTACCTCACTACAACTGACTCAGTCACCCTGCTCTTTTTAAGTACTATCTTCCATTGCCCTGTGGACAGTGTTCACACTCCTTAGACTGGTATATTATGCCTTTTGCTGTGCCTCTTTCTGTCTGTCCAGCCTTGACTCTCCCCACCTTGCTTGGGGGCCTCACTAATTTGTCCATCATTTGCTTTTACACTGTCCTGATTTGTGCCTGTGGACCATCACACCTGTTCTTCCCTGGAAGAATAATACAAAAATATATTTCCCTAATTTCTCTCCATGGTTAACCCCTAGCTATTCTTGAAGAATCTATTCAACACAATCTCCTCTAAGTGTCTCCCACACGTCTAGGAAAATACTAGCATTTTCTTACTTAAGAGATGAAATAAAGCACTTTCATTTGCTTATCACATATTATTTATGGAGAAGGAAATGGCAAACCACTTCATTATTCTTGCTTGGAGAACCTCATGACAGTATGAAAAGGCAAAAAGATAAGACACGTGAAGATGAGGTGCCCCCCTCCCCAGGTTGGTAGGTGTGCAGTATGCTCCTGAAGAAGAGCAAAGAAACAGCTCCAGACTCTTGAGAGTACCCTGGACAGCAAGGAAATCAAACCAGTAAATCATAAAGGAAATCAACCCTGAGTTTTCAGTGGAAGTGCTGGCCCTGAAGCTCCGATACTTTGGCTACCTGATGTGAAAAGCAAACTCCTTGGAAAGGACACTGATGCTGGGAAAGACTGAGGGCAGGAGGAGAAGGGAATGACAGAGGATGAGATGGTTGGATGGCATCACCGACTCAATGGACATAAGTTTCAGCAAACTCTGGGAGACGGTGAAATACAGGGAAGCCTGGCATGTTGCAGTCTGTGGGGTCGCAAAGAGTCAACAGAACCACAACAACATTATTTATATATCTTCCCCACAGACTGTAGCCTTTGGAGGACAATGACTGTTACAATCATGGTTCTTTCTCTAGGTTCCAGAACAGTTTGAGCCGCATGAAGTGCTTCTAGGATACAGTCTCTCAAACTGTGGGTAACAGTTTATTATCAGCACATAATATCTATTTAGTGAATCAAGGTCAACTTCTTTTTCTAAAATAAAAATAGATTAGAAAAAAGCAAATTTCTTTCTGTGGTACTGAGGATAAGCTTTTTATCGAGAAATTTTATTTCTTTCCGTATAAATATGCACGTATGTATTATATATAAATGTAGGCTTTATATGGGGCATCTCTGGTAGCTCAGCTGGTAAAGAATCCGCCTGCAGTGCAGGAGACCCCAGTTTGATTCCTGGGTCAAGAAGTTCCCTTGGAGAAGGGATAGGCTAACCATTCCAGTGTTCTTGGGCTTCCCTGGTGACTCAGTAAAGAATCTACCTGCAATGTGGGAGACCTGTGTTCAATATCTGGGTTGGGAAGATACCCTGTAGGAGGGAGTGGCAACCCACTCCCGTATTCTTGTCTGAAGACTCCCATTGGACAGAGGAGCCTGGTGGGCTACAGTCTACGGGGTCACAAAGAGTCAGAGGTGACTGAGCAACTGAACACAGCACAGCACATGCTTTATATGTGTGTATATTTCTATGTGTCCTGAGTCATGATGTAAAATTAATTTTTACCTGTGAATGACTTTTAAAATTTAAGAACATGTCGTTAGTATATTAGAGAAGGCAATGGCAACCCACTCCAGTACTCTTGCCTGGAAAATCCCGTGGATGGAGGAGCCTGGTAGGCTGTAGTCCATGGGGTCACTAAGAGTTGGGCACAACTGAGTGACTTCACTTTCACTTTTCATTTTCATGCATTGGAGAAGGAAATGGCAGCCCACTCCAGTGTTCTTGCCTAGAGAATCCCAGGGATGGGGGAGCCTGGTGGGCTGCCATCTATAGGGTCACACAGAGTCGGACACGACTGAAGCAACTTAGCAGCAGCAGTTAGTATATAGATTTGGTTTCTATGATAGAGGCTCCAAAATGTCGATGATTTAAAATGCCATAACAGGTAGAAGCAAGCCTAGTGTCTATCAGTGGATGAATGGATAAACAAAGCCTGAGCTGCAATAGGATATTATTCAGTCTAACAAGGACACATTTTGACACATGCTACAACATGAATGAACCTTGAGGACATTATGCTCAGTTAAATAGTTCAGTCATAAAAAAGACATATGCTGTATGATTCTATGTGTATGAGGTAGGTGGGGTGATTGAATGCATAGAAACATGAAAGTGGTGGTTGTCAGAGACAGGGAGTGGAGGAAATAGGGAACTCTGCATTAATGGATGTCGAGTTTCAGTTCTGCAAGATAAAAATATTCTGGAAATTGGTTGTGTAATAATGCAAAATTTTTAACATTATTAAACTGTTACATTTAAAATGGTTAAGATGATAAATTTTACCAAAAATTTTACCAAAATTTTAAAAATTAACAGTTATTTAAAAATAAATAGAAAATTATTTCTCTCACAAATGAGCAACTAAGCTGGACCCTGCAGAGCACTCTAGGGTCTAAGCTGCTTCCCGTGTGTTGCTGTTGTAGCTAGAATGGCACCTTGTTGGGACTCTCAAAGATGGCTCACTTCCAAGGCTGCCTTTCCACCATGGGAAGGGGAGAAGAGCATGTTCCAAGTATTAAACTTCCCTTCTTACATTCTATTGGTCAGAATGTAGCCAGAAAGGAATCTGAGAGATGTAGTCTTCAGCTGTGCAACAAGGTATCCAGCTAAAATATCTATCATTATTTTCCTCTTATTTTCCAAAAAAAGCCCAGGCTGAGATCAACAGGGAGCTTAGCCAATCACAGAAGGTGAGCACAGCCGCTTGAGAGTCCATTCCCTATACCAACGCTGTCATCCACGAGGTGCTGAAAATGGGGAACATCATCCCTCTGAATGTGCCCAGGGAGGTGGCAGTGGACACCACCCTGAATCGATACCATCNATTCAAAATGGATTAAAGATCTAAATGTAAGACCAGAAACTATAAAACACCTAGAGGAGAACATAGGCAAAACGCTCTCTGATATACATCACAGCAGGATCCTTTATGACCCACCTTCCAGTATACTGGAAATAAAAGCAAAAATAAACAAATGATATCTAATTAAAATTAAAAGCTTCTGCACAACAAAGGAAACTATAAGTAAGGTGAAAAGACAGCCTTCTGAATGGGAGAAAACAATAGCAAATGAAGCAACTGACAAACAACTAATCTCAAAAATATAGGTTTGTCTTTGATGTCACAGAAACCCTGCAGTACNTATCTAATTAAAATTAAAAGCTTCTGCACAACAAAGGAAACTATAAGCAAGGTAAAAAGACAGCCTTCTGAATGGGAGAAAATAATAGCAAATGAAGCAACTGACAAACAACTAATCTCAAAAATATAGGTTTGTCTTTGATGTCACAGAAACCCTGCAGTACAAAGAATAATGCTAGATTTTAAAAATAAGCTTTTTAAAAAATTTTTCAAAAAGCCAGAATATTACAACAGCATTCATTTGTTTTGTATCAAAACAAAGATTGTTTTGATTGAAACTGAATTGTGTGTTAAAATATATATAGTGTCCCTTGGTAAGGAAAAAGCTATGCAATTTTCAAATCTAGTAACAAGCTGTGTCACCTATTTGAAAAATGTGTCATTTCTATGATGAGTTTATTTCAGTACAAGGTGTCAGATGGGTAGCTCTGGGGAGTGAAATACTGTTTGTCCACCTACTTTACATCCTATTTTTGATCTTTAAAAACAGACTGAAGTGATATGTATGTGTTATGATTCTGATACCTCTCCTTATATGCACTTCTAAATTTTAGAAGGATCTGAAAACAGAAAACTTTATATCAGCAGCAGCAGCAGTGCCTCTACAAATGCTACAGGGAAATATTAAAAATAAATAAATAAAAATCTGGACTTATACAAAGGCTTTATTTCCCAGACATTTACATTTCTTCTGTTTTGCCTAGAGATAACAGATGGCTAGATGGTGATTTGGGATGCTAATTAGGCTGCTGAGTTTTTCAGCTAACCTTAGGTAGACACAGTCCTTTGAGGGCTGATTACCACTATGCCATTTTAAAATGCTAGCAGATAACCATTAAACACCTTTTCATAATGAACTTTTTATAAACAATATAACCAAGATGAACTCTAGAATAAAAAATGTCTATCTGCAAGATAGTAATGAAATGTGCTATAGCATTATGAGTGATTTCCAAGTTTATTTAAGCTCCAGAACTAGTAGGTTAAAAAAAAAAAAAAAAAAGAAACCTTAGTATGTAGTATTTTTATGTGATTCAGACTCTCTATAATATGGTAATATTTTGATGTCCACTGGCAGTGGACAGACTCTCCAGGGGAAGAGTTAAGAGATGGGAAAATTGAGTCTAACTTAGTTATCTTGAATACAACATTAAAAGCTAGAGGGAAAGAATGTGCACATTATTTTTAGTAGGATGTGTTAGGAAAGAACTAGGATTAGATTCATGAATAGGTAATAATATTTTATAAAAAGGAACATTTCTATTCAATTAGAGTATTCAAGTTATTAATATACCACCAGGATTGTAAATTATATTTACATCAATATTTATTATATAGCATCTTAATTTTGTTAATTGATCAAAATATCCATGTTATATATGGAAAACATACTTAATCCAAAATTGCTATTTATTGAAATATACTGCCTTTTTGTGAGCCCAAAACAATATTTTTAATAAATATGAACAATTTTTTTTCAAGGATTGTGATAAAATTATTTAAAATTTAAATTTGAACTCAAATCTGCCATACAATGTACTTATCTGTCCAGAAACAAAAGCAGAGTAAAGAAGTTAAGAGCAAACCTTCTGGAATTAAAATCCCTGGTTAAAATTCTGTTTCTACTATTTATTATCCATGTGAAATTGTTCAAATTCTGTAACCCACGTTAACTTCACTGTCCTCAAGTGACTTAACTCTATATGGCCTCTGTGAAAATGAAATAAGACAATTCACATTAAATACTTAGCACTCAGCCTAAAACATGGTAAATACTCTATCAATGATTCTAGGTATTATTATTATCACATCATTTTTGGAGGTATGTGAGAGGTAAAATTATGTGCAAATGTAATATGTGTTCTAATAGCAAGCACAGATTAGAAAAATAATGTTTTCTAGGATAGGAATTTTACAGAAAAAATTCCTATGATGATTTATATGTTTAAGTTTACGTGTTTGGTGGTGGTGTTCAAGAAAAATTAAAAAGAATTAGAAAAATTTAAATATACATTATCTGGATTTGAATTAGGAAAAATCTTTCTTCTCAGTATACCTAGAAGAAACATACCTTTTATGTTTTAATAAAATTGCATCAGATATATTGTGTTTCCAATATATGGAAAATTTCTGTGGAAAGTTGTGTTTTAATTTATATTTCCCACCTTTGTTAATATGTTCTCCTTCTAATATTTGTGTTTCAACGTCAAGTATAGTTTAAGCAATATCTACTGAAGCAGAAACCTCTGGGATCAAATAGTGTTGATAGTTTATCTTTTTATAACTTTGAATAAATTCATAAAAATTAGAATATCAGGGATTCAGTTCTGCTTAGCACCAGTATTTTGTCTGTGGAGTTTAAAAGAGAATTTGTCTTCCAGGGTGTCATCTTTTATATGACAATATATAAATCATATATATGTAAGCATGCAAATATGTTAAATACATTAATATGTTTCCTATTTTAAGCTAAATTAGTATATGCTACCACAAGAATTTCATTACTTCAAGTAAAATTTCACATGTGATCTTATTTTGTTTTCCATAGGATTATTACCTATGTTCTATTTTACGGATTAGATTTCTCTCAGAAGTGTAGCTTCAGTTTGAAGATCACTGATGCTCAGAGGTGGAGAAGGCAATGGCACCCCACTCCAGTACTCTTGCCTGGGAAATCCCATGGAGGGAGGATCCTGGTTGGCTGCAGTCCATGGGGTCGCTAAGAGTCGGACACGACTGAGCGACTTCACTTTCACTTTTCACTTTCATGCATTGGAGAAGGAAATGGCAACCCACTCCATTATTCTTGCCTAGAGAATCCCAGGGATGGGGGAGCCTGGTGGGCTCCGTCTATGGGGTCGCACAGAGTTGGACATGACTGAAGCGACTTAGCAGCAGCAGCAGCAGCAGCAGCAGAGGAGGTAAATGACTTGTCCCAAGAAACGCAGTAAATTACAGGCAGATCCACAATGACAGTCCGAATATTTTCAGTTCCAATATAATGTATTTTCTACCACCTGTTCGTTTAGTGTGTGTGTGTGTGTGTGTGTGTGTGTGTGTGTGCTCGCGCATGTGTGCATTCTCACAAGGGATTTATTTCAAGTCTCTTAACTGGTGTACATTTGTCATACTATTATATTGTGAAATCATTTTCGTGAATATCCTAAAGCTTGAGAAGATTGCTCACCTTCTCTTTATGAGTCACTTGATTACTGTCTATGCACCATCCACACGTCTTGACATTTGTCTACTTCGATGACAAGAAACTTACTAATTACTTCCTTTAATAAAGAGAAAAATTAAAAATAAATAGCCATAGACTGATATTCATTTAATTCAGGATTTTGAGTTAGCTAGTAACACCAAGAAACAATTGAAGAGTATGATGTTTTTTAGGAAAATATTCAAAGCTCTTTAATTTCAACTTTTTATGAAATTAGCATAAAATGAATTTATCTTGTCTCTGTTGCCCTGTGTTGTGACTGTATTTATAATAAGAATGTATGAAATGCTTATAAATAAATGATTGCTTACTTTGGCTTACTTTAAAATGGCTTTTACCATTTTAAAAAGTACCCTCCCAGTAAGTTAGACCTGAGGTTTGGTGAATATGACAATTAGTAAGACTTAATCTTCTAAAAGTCTTCTTCTGACTCTTAGGGGCTTAAATCTAGTGCAGCTGAGGAGATTTTGACCTGTTTTTGTTATGAAATGACTTAGGAAAATTAATGAGGAGTGTAGTAAATTTGGCATTAGGAACACTAATTAGCACACTGCCATACTAGAGAAGATAAGATTCAAACTGTGTCTGTGGTTGTGCAATGAAAAAAGAAGGATCATATTAACAGTCATTTGAGATACATTTTAATCTGGCTCATTAATATTTAGTTAAGCTGTGTTTATTTCTCGCTTGTCTGTTCCCTGAGAGGGACATATAGTCTAGCTTTTCCCTCTATATTACAAAAAAAAATAATAATAACCATTAGATATAAAGGAAAATATATGGATGATTTCCAATTGTTTTATTTTTTATTTTTAATTTCAATAATTCCAGACTTACATTAAAATTGTAACAGTATAGAAACTCATAATTCCCAAATGTTTGCCAAATTTACACTCTATCACATTTACATTATTATTTTACTCCTTCTACACACATACAAACACAAACCCATGTATAGACACACAAACACATTTTTTTTGGAGAACTTTTTGAGTGTGAAGTGTAGATATGGTGTCCCTTTCCCCATAAATCACCTTCCCTGGTGGCTCAGATGGCAAAGAATCCGCCTGCAATGCAGGATATCAGAGTTTGATCCCTGGGTTGAGAAGATGCTCTGAAGAAGGGAATCGCTACCTACTTCAGTATTCTTGCCTGGAAAATTCCATATAATTACTTCTCTGTGTGTTTCCTTAAAACTAGGACAGTAGCACACAGGGAGCTCTACTCAATACTCTGTAATAGCCTATATGGGAAAAGGATCAACAAAAAGGCTAGATATGTGTGTGTGTGTGTACTTATATATATAAACATAATTGATTCACTTTACTGTACATGAGAAACTAACACAACATTGTAAATCAACTATACTCCAAAAAAAAAGGACAGCATCCTACCTAACTGCATACAATCATCATTGTCGGGATTAGCCCAACAACGAACCGACCTGAGGGAATGGTGCCACAGAAGAACAAAGAGAAATAAGACTCAGAAATAAAGTGGGGATCAGGGCTGATGCCATTTGCAGGCAAAAGCCCAGATCCTAATCCTTGCATGCCTTTTATTGTTAACTTCTGCTTCCTTATTCCTGCTCTAGCTATATCTGTTCTTAACAATCTCAGATTGGGGGGGGTAAAGATATAAAATGCACAGTCCTGAATGTCAGACCTTCAGGCCTTTCATGACTTTGTTTAGCCTTTTGGCTAGTGACACCCTTTCTCAGCAACTCCCTCAAAGCTTTGGTTATAGGAACAGTCAGTAATGATTTTCCATCAGTCACATCAATACTTCAACATCTTGTTTGAAGATGTCTTTCCAGTAAAAGTTGTACTTTTTACTGCTCCCTGCCCTTTGCCTGGGAAGTGATGAGAGAGTCATTCTTACTTTTAAAGAAGCCCGTTAATTATAGTACAGGCCTAAGCATAGCATATTCCCTACAATCAAAATTCCTCATGTTTCTGTGTTTCCAATCCCGTCTTCAGCCACCTAGTTGCTTACCCATTTATTTACCATTTCATAAATTGGATTTCCAAGCGTAAGCTTGTACATAACTTCCAGCAAATGATGCCTGGCCCTAAATAGGATGCTAACCACACCTAGCACACCCCACAGAAAAAAAATCTACCCTGATAAGTAGAGTCTCTGAGCCCTCCATCCAAAACGATGACATGAAACCAATAGTCATTTGGCCAGAAATGACACTTCAGCCTTCATGAGTCTCATCTGTCTTAAGGTTCCTATACCAATGTCCATGAAGAGAAACTATGCTAAAGCCTGTGCCTTTGAGCACAAAAATGACAAGTAAGAAAGGTGATTTAGTCAATGCAAGTCTAAATTCTGCCAATAAGAAGAAGTTTCTTGTGGACCAGAGTATGGTACATCTACTTCATTTTTATTCTCTCTCTCCTTCCACACACCCCCAACCTTGAGAATTTTTTTCATAATAAAACCAGAGGAAAATATTGCAAATGCAAACAGTAATGCTCTCTTAAAGAAAGCTCCTTTAAAAACACAAGTACAAAATACAGCTATTTATATATATATATAAAGCACATATTCTCAATAATCTGTAACATGTTTATAGTTTAATTATGCATCTTATATAAATGTATTCTTCAGTAACAGAATATGTATCTTTCTCTATTTAACCATGATATAACTATTCACATCGTTTATACAGTATACATTCTAAACACTGTGTAGCTTGAATAATTGTACTAAGCATGTACTTTACATAAATATTTTCTACTGGTAAAACACCTTTCCCATATAAAAATGAGTGGAATGCCCTTTCTCATAAAATTATACATAAATTGTTTGTTTTTAGGAGAGAGTACCTTTGTTGCAGGAAAGGGGGACCCCTTCCAGGGCCCAAAACTGGGCTCCTGTCTAAGACTCAGAAATGAATTGTCTGAGGAGACACATGTGCTGACAAAGCAAGAGATTTTATTGGGAAAGAGCACCCGGTTGGAGAGCAGTAGGGTAAGGGAACCCAGAAGAACAGCTCTGGCTCGCAGTCTTGGGTTTTATGGTGATGGGATTACCGGGTGGTCTTTGGCCAATCATTCTAATTCAGTCTTTCCTGGTGGGGCACACATTGCTCAATCAAGATGGATGCTAGCGAGAGGGATTCTGGGAAGTGGATGGACATGCGGTGTCTCATTTAGATCTTTCCCAAACTCTTCCAGTTGGTGGTAGCTTGTTAGTTCCGTATCCCTTATCAGGATCTCCTGTCATAAAACAACTCATGCAAATGGTTAGTACGCTGACTGGACAGTGTGGGCAGTTTCAATCAGTGTGCNGATCTTTCCCAAACTCTTCCAGTTGGTGGTAGCTTGTTAGTTCCGTATCCCTTATCAGGATCTCCTGTCATAAAACAACTCATGCAAATGGTTAGTACGCTGACTGGACAGTGTGGGCAGTTTCAATCAGTGTGCTTTCCCTAACAGCTGTGGAACTGATTCGAATCAGAAATCAGTTCATACATTATGTCTATTGCGCTTGGTGTCTCAGTCTAGTAATTTCGCTCTAATATCTGACTTGTTGGAATATTTTAGAAACTGGTCATCTCACTCCCAATTTACATGCTATTAATTGGTAGTTACATTTCATTGCAAGAAATAAAATCAAGAACTCAAGTTTGATGCCTCTTTGGATATTCTTACTGTTTGGGTTCACNTTATTATATTTTGGGAGAAAAAAAAATATATATATATATTGCCTTTAGCTTTGAAGGAATTTACTACATTGCTATTTGGGCTTGTTTTGGGGAAATAAATATGGACATTTTCTTTCTTATATTTTAATCTCATTTCTCTTGCTTTTTCCCCCTTTTCTTTACTTCCCAACGTCTATACCGCCATTCTAACCCATTCTCCACAGCACATCTAAAGCAGTCTTTTCTTTCTCTCTTTCTTTTTAAGTGCAAACTCCTCCACTCCTACTCCATGCCAAATTTATCAGCAAGTTTTNTTGCTTTTTCCCCCTTTTCTTTACTTCCCAACGTCTATACCGCCATTCTAACCCATTCTCCACAGCACATCTAAAGCAGTCTTTTCTTTCTCTCTTTCTTTTTAAGTGCAAACTCCTCCACTCCTACTCCATGCCAAATTTATCAGCAAGTTTTAATGCAAGAAGCAGATTTGCCGTGAAGCTAAGTCAGTTTAAGCTTCAGGGTCTCTCAAATGCGTGGATTTCTCCCACAGCCTCATGCTTATTTTAATGTCTATAATTTTCTCTTCTATTCTTAAAAAGAGAAAAATATGATTATACTTCAAATCTCATGAAGCTGCAAGTCAATATTATCTGTCATTTTAGTTTCTAGGCTATTTCTCCCACTTTGTTTTTGTTTTTCATTTATTTATTTATTTTTACTTTACATACTGTATTGTTTTTGCCACACATCAACATGAATCCGCCACAGGTGTACATAAGTTCCCACTCCTGAACCCCCTTCCTACCTACCTCCCCATACCATCCCCCTGGGTTATCCCTATATTGCTTGTGGTTACCCTCCCAGTCTCTCTCTTTTTTTTTTTTTTCTTTTTTT
>SJYW01029658.1:13657-38912 GCA_006410735.1 Raphicerus campestris | reverse complement strand
TTTTTTTTTTTTTTTTTTTCCTTTTAATACTTTATTCTATTTTACAGTACTGTGTTGGTTTTGCCATACATTGACATGAATCATCCACAGGTGTACACGATCTCCCTGTGGTTTTATTTGCACCCACAGTCATTTCCTATTTCCCTTCCTTAAAATCGGAGAAGCCCTTTTCTCTCTAAAGGTAATGACTTGAACCTTCTCAATTTCTCCTCTTAGTCAATTTGCTCAATAATTATCTATGTGTTCAAATTTTCCTTCAATTTAAAATTTTTATGTATATTTAAACTTATTCTGGTTTGTTTCTTCTCAAACACTGCAGCAGCAATACAACTATGAAGGTCAAACAAAAAGTTCTTAGAATTCCTGTCCTTCATACATGAAGAACGCAGTTACTGTTCATGTCATAGACTTTCCAAACTAAACTATGAACAGTTCATATTTCTCAGTTCTAACTTCTCCCATTAATTCTCTGAAATTCACCCCCCAGATTATTAATACTCTCTTTATGTTAAATTCAATGATTTTTCATCAACCTTAGTTTACATTTACCCTTTGTCATGACTGATTTCTCCTTCAAATTGTCTTCCTTTGGCTTCTGTGACTTAGCGTCATCCTGGTTTCCTTACTGGCTTGAGCATTCCTTTGGGTTCCTGTTTCACTGTTCATCACTGAAATGTCCCCATACTCATATTTTTACAGACTTTATTTTTAGAGCAGTTTTAAGTTTACAAAAATGCTGAGAGGCAGATACAGAGATTTCTCATATACTTTCTCCCTACAGAGCCTGAGCCTCCTCTACCATCAACATCCTCCACCAGAGTGCCACATTAGTAACAGTTAATGAGCTTAACATGGACACATCATTATCAAATGTCCCTAGATTACCTTAGAGTCCTCTCTTGGTCTTGCACATTCTATGAATGTAGCCATATTTATAATGACACATACGCACCATCATAGCTTTATACTTAATGCTTTCATTGGCCTAAAAAATCCTCTGTGCTCTGCCTACTCATGCCATTCTTCTCCCTAACCTCTGGCAACCACTGCTCTTTTTACCATCTTCATAGTTCTTTCCTTTATACAGAAGGTCATATAGTGGGAATCATGCAGTATATAGTCTTTTCAGGTTGGTTTCTTTCACTTAGTAAAGTGGAGTTACAGATTTTCCATGTCTTTTTATGGCTTGACAACTCGTTTATTTTTAGTGTTGCAAAATATTCTATTGTCTAGATATATCACAATGTATTCATTCACCTACTGAAGTGCATCTTGGTTGCTTACAAGTTTTGCAAATTATGAGCAAAGCTGGTATAAACATTTGTGTGCAGGTTTTGTGTGAATATGTTTTCAAATCCTTTGATTAAATACCAGGGAACATGATTGGGATCATATGGTAAGAGTATGTTTACTTTTGTAAGAAACCACATAACAGTCTTTCAATGTCAATGAATGAGAGTTCCTGTTGCTCTTTGTCCTTGTTGGCATTTGGTATTCCCAGTGTTCTAGGTTTTGGCCATTCTAATAGATATGTAGTCGTATCTTAATATTTTAATTTGTATTTCTCTGATGAGATATGATAGGATATTTTTATATGCTTATTTGACTTCTGTATATTCTTTTTTTATATAAAGAATGTCTTAAGGTCTTTTATCCATTTTTAATGAGGTTGTGCTCTTACTGTTGACTTTTAAGAGTCCTCTGTATAGTTGAGAAAACAGTGCCTTATCAGATATGTCTTTTGCAAATATTTTCTCCTCTTTGTGGCTTGTCTTCTCATTCTCTTATGCAGAGCATAACTTTTTCATTTTAGTGAAGTCCAACTTACTAGTCCTTTCTTTTGTGGATCTTATATCTAAAAGTAATTACCAAACTCAAGGTCATCTAGGTTCTCTCATATGTTATCTTCTAGAAGTTTACATTGTGGTTTACATTTAGGTCAGTGATACTTAGGGGATAAATGTTTTTGGAAGCGTATAAGGTTTGTGCCTTGATTCTTTCTTTCTTTATTTCTCTGTGTGTGTGTGTGGATGTGTAGTCGTTCATGTACCATTTGTTAAAAAGACCACCTTTGCTCCTCTGCTTTTGATCCTTTATCAAAGATCAGCTAACTATGTTGGTCTAATTCCGGGCTCTCTATTTTGTCCCACTGTTCTTTCAACAATACCACACTGTCTTGCTTACTTGATTACATTCACCCTCATGATATCAAAGTGCAACTACATGCTTATTCATTTATTCAGCTAGTGTATGTTGAACACCTGCTTCGTGAGAGGTACTGTTTTGTACTTGGAATACAATTTGAAAAATAAAAGTGATATACTCATTGTGGTTGTTCAGTTGCTAAGTCATATCCAACTCTTTTTGACTGCATGGGGTGCAGCACACAAAGCTTCCCTGTACTCCACTAACTCCCAGATTTTGCTCAAGTTCAAGTCCATTGAGTCAGTGATGCTATCTAAGCATCGCATCCTCTGCTGCCCTTTTCTCCTTTTGCCCATGGTCTTTCCCAACACTAGGGTCTTTTCCAGTGAATCGGCTCTTTGCATCAGGTGGCCAAAGTATTGGAGTTTCAGCTTCAGCATCAGTCCTTCCAGTGAATATTCAGGACTGATTTCCTTTAAGATGGACTGGTTGTATCTCCTTGCAGTACAAAGGACTCTCAAGAGTCTTCTTCAGAGCATTCAAAAACTTCAGTTCTTCAGTGATCAGCCCTTTGGATGGTCAAACTCATTAACCTTAATCAAATAAATATACGAGTAAATTGCTAAATGCAATCTGTGATCATTGTTATATAGGAAAATTACACTAGACCCAGTGAATAGATATGAAAGTTAGAATTGATATGCGAAAGGGTTTCACTGGGAACATATATTTGATATTAATTCACAAGCAAAAGTGGGAATTTACTTATTAAAAGGAAGATAGAATATTTCAGGTGGTGGTGGCAGCAGAATAAAGGCCCTGAACTGATATATAGGGTTTTAAAATTTTGGCCATCTATCATGAATTGCAGGCTCTTTTGTAATAGCCCTTTAATTTACTTATGGACAGTTATCGCTTCTCCTCTGTAAGGGGCTAGCAGTGTTGTTGATCAAGTTTCCTGCCTTTCACTTGCCAGGGAATATATATATAATCCAAGTTAGGCCAGTCTTATTTTCTCTTCTTGAAACATGAATTTTGAAGAGAATTTTTAAAATATGAAAGTGAAATGGAAGCTCATTCATTTTTGTATGGATACTGATATGGAACTGTTGAATTGATTATGCTATATAGATTCCAGACAACCACATTTTTCTCTTTTATTCTGTACCTGTTTCTCTGCCCTTCCTGTTAGTTCTATGAAAGCTCCCATATAATTCCTGATAATTTCTTTTGCTGCTGAAGGTAGCTCAATTCAGTTTCAATTTTTTACATTGAAAGATACCTATCTATCAATTTACTGCCCATGTATTTGTGCTAAATTGGGTTGGGCTCTTTGCAACCTCATGGACTGTAGCCCACCAGGCTCCTCTGTCCATGGAATTTTAGGGACAAGATTAGTGGAGTGAGTTTCTATTTCCTACTCCAGGGGATCTTCCAGACCCAGAAGTTCTAGTGATTATATATATACAAAAGGAGCATTGAAGTTTTGAATGAAAAATTGGTCATTGTTGGTGAAATGAAAGAAAAGAGAAATGAATCAAGATAAAATAAGGCCACAGGAAGGGATAGATATTACCTATTTTCAGTCCAGTTTAAGAATTAAGTATTTATCCTATGATCACAGGTAAGGCATTATTATAAAATTTCATAAGTATTTAGATGGCAAACCTGTCAGAGCAGTTTTTCATGGTAGCACAAGGGAGAAGCAAACATATAGGAGGACACTTGAGGGTCTTTTTGGGCTCCAAAATCACTGCAGATGGTGACTGCAGCCATGAAATTAAAAGACGCTTACTCCTTGGAAGAAAAGTTATGACCAACCTAGATAGCATATTCAAAAGCAGAGACATTACTTTGCCAACTAAGGTCCATCTAGTCAAGGCTATGGTTTTTCCAGTAGTCCTGTATGGATGTGAGAGTTGGACTGTGAAGAAAGCTGAGGGCCAAAGAATTGATGCTTTTGAACTGTGATGTTGGCGAAGACTCTTGAGAGTCCCTGGGACTGCAAGGAGATCCAACCAGTCCATTCTGAAGGAGATCAGCCCTGGGATTTCTTTGGAAGGAATGATGCTAAAGCTGAAACTCCAGTACTTTGGCCACCTCATGCAAAGAGTTGACTCATTGGAAAATACTCTGATGCTGGGAGGGATTGGGGTCAGGAGGAGAAGGGGACAACAGAGGATGAGATGGCTGGATGGCATCATGCACTCGATGGACGTGAATCTGAGTGAACTCTGGGAGTTGGTGATGGACAGAGAGGCCTGGCGTGCTGCGATTCATGGAGTGGCAAAGAGTCGGACGTGACTGAGCAAGTGNCTGGGAGGGATTGGGGTCAGGAGGAGAAGGGGATGACAGAGGATGAGATGGCTGGATGGCATCATGCACTCGATGGATGTGAATCTGAGTGAACTCTGGGAGTTGGTGATGGACGGAGAGGCATGGCGTGCTGCGATTCATGGAGTCGCAAAGAGTCGGACGTGACTGAGCAAGTGAACTGAACTGAATTGAGTGTTTGAAACCCCAGAGTGTCAGAGATGGCTTTCAGGCAAGAGCTCCTTAAGTCCCTTGCCTATCGACCAGATGATTAGAAATGCCATTTTGTAAAGAAATGGGGAATAATGGTTTACAGGTTTAGATAATGGCATATTTGGAGTTAGGCATGGGATCTACTAAATTATTAGGGTTTTTTTTTGAAACATTAAAAAATGTTCATAAGGCATTGATTATTTGTACCTGAGAGCTGGGAAATAGTTTTGGGGATTATCTCCAGCCTAGACTCTCTGGAGTCCCAGATCTAAGGAACCAACTTCCTATTTGGCATCTCCAATTGGAGTTCTCCAGTACACCTAAACTCTATGTGTTAAAAAGAAAAATGAACTCTGTCTGCACACCTCTCAAAAAGCACACTCTGTTTTTCCTTCATTATTGCTCATATCAGTGCAATTTATTACTATTCACTTAGTTGCCAAAGCTAGTAATCTAGGGATTATAATTATTTGTTCTTTCTTCTATAGTTCTCATTTAAAAAACAACAAAATCTCTCTACATTGAAAACTGCCCTCAAATTAAGTTTGATTTTATATCCTTATGTCATACCATAATTCTTTGCATTTATTATGCAACTGTGAACATTAAATTTTGCATTTTATTTGGAAGTTGAATAGGTTCCAAAAAGTGATATGTGTTCTCCTTTTAATGTCAGTCATTATTCTCTCTGGTTTTACTATTGTTATTAGGTTGCTATATTTAAATTTAATGAAGCATTTATTCTCAATCACGAAGACCATCGAGATGATACAATTCTATAAGCCTGTGGTGTGAAATCAGAGTAATAAACTTCATTTGTTGTGAGATGAGAAATGATTGAATATGCTTTCTATTCATTAAGGTTCTTTTATTCTTCCTCTATGATATTTATAAGTGAAGTAAATAATAAAAGGTGTTAGACTTTTTTCCCCAGTCTTCTCTGTGAACTTCTGATAAAGTGTTAAAGACAAAACTTTCTGGACAAGGACAATCTGTTCTCTTTTATGATTCCAAGGCTGCAATAATATAATACAGGGTTCACTCCTGACATCCCATAATAAAGTCAGTCTTCATCACAGTAAGTCTTCTNACTTCTGATAAAGTGTTAAAGACAAAACTTTCTGGACAAGGACAATCTGTTCTCTTTTATGATTCCAAGGCTGCAATAATATAATACAGGGTTCACTCCTGACATCCCATAATAAAGTCAGTCTTCATCACAGTAAGTCTTCTCCTCCTATTTTTTTTTTTAAGAATAGAGTAAGAAACAAAATGAGAAAAATTACTGTATGTTGTTTAATAAAGCCTAGGTTTTGAAATAGCTACTTCAAATACCAACATAGGAAATTCAAAAATTTTGTAACCAAATGAAGCAAAAAACTAGTACATTATTTGTAATATATAAGATCCATGTGACATTTATTCTATTATTGTTCCTGAATTACCTAGGATTAAAAAAAAGAAAAAAGAAAAAGAAACAGGGACTTGCCTGGTGGTCCAATGGTTAAAAATTTGCCTTGCAATTCAGGGCACATGGGTTTGATCCCCTGGGCTGGTCAAGAAACTAAGATCCCACATGCTGTGGAACAACTAAGCCTGAATGTCCCAACTAAGACCTAACACGGCCAAATAAATAAATAACAGCAACAAACAATCAAAAAAGCCTGAAAACGCAAACAATAAATCTTATTTTTTATGCAGCTGTTTTTCATTTTCTCTTAGCAAACAAGCAAAAGCTATCCACATTTTGAAAATTATTCACCCAGTGAACTATCATTTTTAGTTAAACAGCCTTGGATATTTCACCTTTTAAAGTATCTTTCTCTTGCTAAGTTTTTCTTAGATTTGATCCATGAACCACTGTACCTACTTTAAAAAATAAAATCAGATTTCTGATTCTTACCCCAAACATATTTTAGTAGAATTTATAGGTATGGAAACTAAGAATGCATTTAAATAGTACTGTTTACCAATGCTTGTAGTCTTTTAGAAATGCTGAGAAGATTCAGAAAGGTTATTGTTTGGTCATTCAGAGAGTAAGACATAGAGTAACCAACAAGCAGGAAAAGGAGTTATCAAGCTTACATTGAAGGTGAAAGTGAAGTCGCTCAGTTGTGTCCGACTCTGTGACCCCATTGTAGCTCACCAGGCTCCTCCATCCATGGAATTTTCCAGGCAAGAATACTGGAGTGGGCTGCCATTTCCTTCTCCAGGAGATCTTCCCAACCAGGGATTGAACCCAGGTCTCTCACATTGTAGGCAGACACTTTACCATCTACATTACTAAGAAGTAAAACTGATAAATGCTTGCTCCTTGGAGGAAAAGTTATGCCCAACCTGGACAGCATATTAGAAAGCAGAGACATTACTTTGCCAAAAAGATCCATCTAGTCAAAGCTATTGTTTTTCCAATAGTCATGCCATTTTTGTAAATCAAGTTTTATTGGAAAGTAGACACACCCATTTGTGAATGTATTGTCTCTGGCTAGCTTCATAATACAACTCCAGAACTGAGTAGTTGTTACAGATACAGTATGGCTAACAAAACTATCTAGTTCTTCATAGAAAAGATTTTTAATCTCTGTGGAGTGTACCTAGAATACTGAACAACTGAAGCAGATCAATTTGTATTTCTTCCTATTATGACAAGTTTATATACAGATATACCTGTGAAATAAACTGAAAATAATGGCTAGAAAGGAAGTACAGGCAGTGAACTTTTTCTTTTGTTGTATTTTATTTTATATTATTATCAGTAGAAAAATAATTAAGTAAATTTTTTGAACAATGAATATATTATAATTCAAAAAAAAGGAAGAGTACTACTTCTACATTCAATCAATTTATTTTGAAATGACAAAGTATCTACCTATAATCAATCCATTACAGCCATCAGTAATAGTTTCACAATATCATAACTCATTTGGAATGAACCCTGCTTCTTAGGGTTTTCCAGGTGGTACTAGTGGTAAAGAACCTGCCTGCCAATGCTGGAGATGCAGGTTCAGTCCCTGGGTTGGGAAGATCCCCTGCAGGAGGGCATGGCAACCCACTCTAGTATTCTTGCCTGGAGAATCCCATGGAGCCTGGTGGGTGCAGAGAGCCAGACATGACTGAAGCAATTTAGCACAGCATACACAATAACTTATAAGTGAATTTTAATAAAACTGGACTATCTCTGAAAGATATAGTTTAGGCATATAGCAAGTTGTACCACTGATGCATATTTTCTTAGTTTTACCAAGCACAAAGAGTAAAAAGAGAAAGAAGTTTAAATAGTAAAGAAATAACTAAAATAATCTGTAGTAAAGGAAACTTATTGCACCCACAATCTTCACTCACTGCTTTAAATTTTAAACACAAGTGAAACCTCCATGCAGACTCATGAAGGACTTAATGAAAATTAAGAAACACAGATTTTGTCTCATTGTCTTTACAATCACTGTTTGATCATTGTTTAATCTAATCTATTATTTAAACACTAGACTATGAATTACCACAGCAGCTTGAGACACAAACTGTGCCCAAAGCAACACTGAATGACTTTGAACTGTTGTGAATTTGTTCTTGAATGAGTGTACATATTCTTCCAGGTAGAATACAAAGTTTTTTAAAGTAATAAAAATGTGTTGTTTTAAGCTTCCATGTATTTTGAAACTCAACAGTTACTTTAGCAATTATGTCCCAGTTATTTAAGTTCTCTGCACACTGCACCTTCTCACGACCTACACTGCTGCTGCTGCGCTCCGGCCTCTTTGGCCCTGTCTATTCTTGAATCTTTGCTAGTGTCTGTAATTCCTTATCTGTTTAGCTGTTTGATTTTTTTATTCTTTACCTACGAAGTAAACCTGCCATAAATCCTAAATATTCTTCCTTTTCATTTCATGCCCTTTCCTTTTCCACTTCCTTTTCAAATTTCAAGCCCCAACACATGTCATTTCATTTATTTGGTCCTTTATCCACCTTCATAGGCAGAACTAACAGCTCTCTCCTTGTTCCTCCAACACGTCTTTCATACTGCANGAATACTGGAGTGGGCTGCCATTTCCTTCTCCAGGAGATCTTCCCAACCAGGGATTGAACCCAGGTCTCTCACATTGTAGGCAGACACTTTACCATCTACATTACTAAGAAGTAAAACTGATAAATGCTTGCTCCTTGGAGGAAAAGTTATGCCCAACCTGGACAGCATATTAGAAAGCAGAGACATTACTTTGCCAAAAAGATCCATCTAGTCAAAGCTATTGTTTTTCCAATAGTCATGCCATTTTTGTAAATCAAGTTTTATTGGAAAGTAGACACACCCATTTGTGAATGTATTGTCTCTGGCTAGCTTCATAATACAACTCCAGAACTGAGTAGTTGTTACAGATACAGTATGGCTAACAAAACTATCTAGTTCTTCATAGAAAAGATTTTTAATCTCTGTGGAGTGTACCTAGAGTACTGAACAACTGAAGCAGATCAATTTGTATTTCTTCCTATTATGACAAGTTTATATACAGATATACCTGTGAAATAAACTGAAAATAATGGCTAGAAAGGAAGTACAGGCAGTGAACTTTTTCTTTTGTTGTATTTTATTTTATATTATTATCAGTAGAAAAATAATTAAGTAAATTTTTTGAACAATGAATATATTATAATTCAAAAAAAAGGAAGAGTACTACTTCTACATTCAATCAATTTATTTTGAAATGACAAAGTATCTACCTATAATCAATCCATTACAGCCATCAGTAATAGTTTCACAATATCATAACTCATTTGGAATGAACCCTGCTTCTTAGGGTTTTCCAGGTGGTACTAGTGGTAAAGAACCTGCCTGCCAATGCTGGAGATGCAGGTTCAGTCCCTGGGTTGGGAAGATCCCCTGCAGGAGGGCATGGCAACCCACTCTAGTATTCTTGCCTGGAGAATCCCATGGAGCCTGGTGGGTGCAGAGAGCCAGACATGACTGAAGCAATTTAGCACAGCATACACAATAACTTATAAGTGAATTTTAATAAAACTGGACTATCTCTGAAAGATATAGTTTAGGCATATAGCAAGTTGTACCACTGATGCATATTTTCTTAGTTTTACCAAGCACAAAGAGTAAAAAGAGAAAGAAGTTTAAATAGTAAAGAAATAACTAAAATAATCTGTAGTAAAGGAAACTTATTGCACCCACAATCTTCACTCACTGCTTTAAATTTTAAACACAAGTGAAACCTCCATGCAGACTCATGAAGGACTTAATGAAAATTAAGAAACACAGATTTTGTCTCATTGTCTTTACAATCACTGTTTGATCATTGTTTAATCTAATCTATTATTTAAACACTAGACTATGAATTACCACAGCAGCTTGAGACACAAACTGTGCCCAAAGCAACACTGAATGACTTTGAACTGTTGTGAATTTGTTCTTGAATGAGTGTACATATTCTTCCAGGTAGAATACAAAGTTTTTTAAAGTAATAAAAATGTGTTGTTTTAAGCTTCCATGTATTTTGAAACTCAACAGTTACTTTAGCAATTATGTCCCAGTTATTTAAGTTCTCTGCACACTGCACCTTCTCACGACCTACACTGCTGCTGCTGCGCTCCGGCCTCTTTGGCCCTGTCTATTCTTGAATCTTTGCTAGTGTCTGTAATTCCTTATCTGTTTAGCTGTTTGATTTTTTTATTCTTTACCTACGAAGTAAACCTGCCATAAATCCTAAATATTCTTCCTTTTCATTTCATGCCCTTTCCTTTTCCACTTCCTTTTCAAATTTCAAGCCCCAACACATGTCATTTCATTTATTTGGTCCTTTATCCACCTTCATAGGCAGAACTAACAGCTCTCTCCTTGTTCCTCCAACACGTCTTTCATACTGCAAACATACAAGTTGTCCTATTAAGACCATTCTCTCTCTCTCTTTCTCTCTGACTTCTGAGGCTAGATAATGTGTTATGATCATATGATCTTCACCAGAGCTAATACAGAGCTCAGATTATACATAAACATTTGGGACATTTTCTGGAGATAAATGCAATTGGTTTATATAAAGACTGCCAGTATATCTTATGGTGGCAATTCACCACTGTAATTTGCAGTATTGAATCTTTAATTTTATAGCATTAGAAGGTGCTACATATTTGAAAAGATAATATTCCTTTTTAATTCTGTTTGAAGAGTAAGTAATAGCACAAACCACCCCCCCAAAAAAAAAGATAAAAGAAATTTCTTAGTTTTTTATCCAAGTTTGATATCTCCCAATTTTCTTTTTTTTCACCAGCTGACAAACTTGTATGAAAGCTTTTGCCATGAACACTTGTATTTAGACTTTTCATTATTTGCTTAAGTATTGTTATTATTGAATGTTAACATTATATTTATTATGTATGTAAGTGGCTGCATTTATTTTTAAATAATTTAAAATTATTAACGTAACTTTAATGCATGCCTTGGCATTCTATGAACAAGTGGGAAGAAAGTAATTACTTGCTACAAGAAATTATATATCATTAAAATAGTACAGATTCATTATGTATATTAGGAACATGGAATAAGGTAGATGCTTATTATGGAAAAAATAAAGGAAAAATACTATTTCCTTATTATTTCAGAAGCTTATAGTTTACTTGATTTTTTTCTTTTTCTGGAATTCATTTTGTCCAATTCTCTATTCTCATCTCCTTTCTTATCCTTGATTTTTCTTGGAGAATGAAGCGAAGTATTTTCTTTTAGATGGTAAAGATGAAAAGAGATAAGAATATTCTGTTACCATTGGAACCCTGGCCCTAACAGTTGTGAAAACTACTTTATAATAATGTCTTATCATTTGGTCTAAAATATACATATTTTTTCTTTCTGAAATATATACCTATCTCAATCTAAAGAAAGTAAAAACACACAAAAGCAAATCTGTCTTTCAATTATACAATTAATAGAATATTAGGGAACTATACCAATTTAATGCTCAAAACTGTTCATTTCCTTGAATTATATTTTGTTGTTTTTTCAATAGCCTGTACTGAAGGTAATGTGTTTTCATGTTTTCCCTTTATGAATATGGTGGAAGATGTGGCAGGTCGAAAATCAGGGAGGGCATAGTGGAACTCAACAGCATCATCAATCAACAGTATAACTGGCATCTGTAGAGTACAACAGTACAATACACATACTTCTCAAGCTCACATAGCAGTCACCAAGATATTCCACGTTTTAGGACTAAAAAATGTCTTAAAAAACTAAAAAAAAAAAAAAAGAAAAGAAAGAAATACAAAGTCTGCTCTCACATGTTCTCATAGTGGGAATACTTCCTAACTCATTATGTGAGGCCAGTGTCAGCCAAATATCAGAAACAGATATTACAAGAAAACTAAAGACTAAGATCTTTCTTGACCGTGCATGAAAAAAATCTCAAAAATTATTAGCAAACTGAATCCAACAACATATAAAAAGAATTATACACCATGACCTTATGGGTTTTATCCTAGGAGTGCAAGGTTACTTCAACATTCTAAAAATGATTAATGTAATCCCTCACATCAATAAAATAAAAAAGAAAATCACACAGTCATATCAATAGATGCAGAAAATCACTGGGCATAATCCAACTCCCATTCATGATGAAAACTCTCACTAAACTAGGAATAAAGGGAAGCTTCCTCAACTTGATAAAGAGTATGTAGCAAGATGACTCAGATGGTAAAGAATCCACCTATCGTGCCAGAGACTTGGGTTCGATCCCTTGGTTGGGAAGATCCCTTAGCGAAGGGAATGGCAACCTACTCCAATATACTTGCCTGGAAATATCCCATGAACAGAGGAGCCTGGTGGGCTACATGGGGTCACAAAGAGTTGGACACGACTGAGCAACTAACACTTTCTCACTAAGATGAGGAGAATGTAATTTCTTGCTCCTTTTTTTCAACACTGTGCTGCAAATTCTAGCTAACACAGTCAGAAACAAGTAAAGGAAATAAAATGCATACATATTGGGAAGAAAGAAACAAAACTGCCCTTGTTTGAAGATAAGATCATCAGAAAATCAGATCATGCAGAAAATCCAAAAGAACTGACCCAAACAAACAAACAAAAACTCCTGGAATTAATAAGCCATTCCACCAAGATTATATGGTACAAGGTCAGCAAGCAAAAGTCAATTGCTTTTCTATATATCAGTAATGAACAAGTGAAATTTGAAATTAACAACACAATACCATTTACATTAACACTCCCCCAAATGAATACTTCAGTATAAATCTGATCTGATGCTTGGTGTGTCTCTTCAAATTGTGGCATTTATTTATTTTGCTATTTTGGTATGCTTTGTAATTTTTCTTGATCAGCTGACATGAACTAGTAGGTAAAAATAGCTGTTCCAAATAGGCCTTTCCTAAGGTGGTAGTAAGATATGGAGGGAGGGGAAGCAGTCTATAGTCCCATAATTAAATCTCACCTTTTACTTAAGCCTCAGCCTCTGTGCTGTAAATATCATGAATGTTTTCGATTTTTTCCCTCTTCCTATTTAGGTGGGATAGGATGGCTAGAGCAGGCTGGAGATGGGTATTCCCTTTCCCCAGATCAGTTATCTTGTGTTCTTATTGGTGGTTTAGTCACTAAGTCATGTCAGATTCTTTGTGACCCCATAGATGGTAGCCCTTGAGGTTCCTCTGTCCAGGGGATTTCCCAGGCAAGAATGCTGGAGTGTATTGCCATTCCCCCCCTATGGGGGAATCCTCCTGACCAAGGCATTAAACCCTCGTCTCTCTCTCTCTCTCTTTTTTTTTTTTTTGAACTTTTAAAACTTTATTGAGGACTAATTTAAATAAAACAAACCGCACATAATTAAAAACTGCGAAATTTGATTCATTTTGACATATGTATGCAACTATGAAAACATGCCACAATCAAGATAATAAACATTTCAGTCACACTGAAGAAATCACCCATGCACCATTCCATCCTTCCCTCCACCTCCATTCCCAGGCAACTACTCACCTATTTACTGTCATGATAGATTGGTTTGCATTTCTAGAATTTTTTTTTTGCATTTTCTAGAATATAAATGGAATTCATACAGTGTGTACTCTGATGTCTAGCTTATTTCAATCACCACATTTATTTTATTTTTTCATATTTTTTTAAATTTTATTTTTACTTTATTCTACGTTACAATACTGTATTGGTTTTGCCTTACATTGACATAAACCCTCGTCTCTTACTTGGCAGGCAGATTCTTTACCAGTGAGCCACCTTGGAAGCCCAGGATTTGGTTCATTAGTTTCCATGGAGGAAATTCCTTGTTAAGAACAGAATGCTCTGGCATATTTTAAAATGGTTCCTTTCCACTCCACTGCTGGAAGACTGAGAGAATTTCACTCTGATATCTACTGTGGAGTCAGTGGAAGCAGTACTAGGCAAATCTCACAAAATTGTAGGGGCTCCCTCTGTTAATCGGGTACCCCAGAGTTTTGACTGAGGTGTCTATGCTGAATCTCCACCAATTACAGTTCAGGTTTTCCTAACTCGGTGCGGATTCCCGTGATGGTCATGACTTTTCTGTATTTGCTGGTCTGTCTCACCAGTGTTGGTGAAAGCAATTTGCCTTCTGTTCAAATCTTTCTTGTGGATCCAAGAATTATTGATATTTCAGTTTGTTCAGCTTTTTACTTGTCAGGAGAGAGTGGCAGCTTTCAAGCTTCTTATATGTGGAAACAACAAAAAAGGGAAGTTTAATTTCTTCTTGAGATGTTAATAATGTATAACTTAGGAAAAGAGAATTTGGGTAGAGTGTATGTTGAAAAGTAACAAGGATAGTAGACATCATTCAGTGAGCACTATTTTAAAGCAGGCACTGTGGTAAGTGCTTTTCCTGGAGTTTCCTATTAATAGAAACAGTAATAACACCTGCTCTGAGAGTTAATGCATTTGAGGTTAAAGTATACAAACTTTTTAATACAATTTTGCAGTATTGTAATATGAAGTCATAAAATCAAAATTTAACTTCATTAATAAGAGAGCAACCATCTTACAGAGAGTTACACATAGTTTTCCTCAAAGTGTCAAACTTGTTCCAGATCATTTCATTTAAAGTAGATTGTTCAACATTGAAACCTTGATAACTAGCTCATGGCGATGCATTTGTCATTCTGTGTTCTTGTTAAAATATTTTCCTAGCAAGATAAATGTGTCACTTAGAAGAAAAATATCAGAATCAATCTTTGCCCTCAAACCTAATACACCTCTCCTTAAAGTAGAATGTAATTGGAAAATACCACTGTAAAAAAATAAACAAGAACAATATCTCCTAGAACATTTGCTTCTGACCACATTTTTAAAATGCCTCTTAACAACATTTATATATATTATAAGCTTTGATAATATAACATAGTGTTTCTTAATGAAAGTGATTTTTCAATTTCAGTGTCATATTGAAAATCATATATTTAACTCATATCACATTCATTTTGTTGATAAAAAATATCTCTATATAAAAGTTGGCAAATCTTGGGGGAAGAGAATTCATAGAACCATTTTGACACTTTTTTTCTTTATGCATTAATATTTAAATTCATTATAGAGCTTACATACATGATTCTAATAATTTGCAATAATAGAAAGTGTTCAGTGTACTTTATTGGGTAATATATGCCCGTGGGGACAATTTTCTGAGCCCTAAAATGATATACTTTGTAGATATCCAAAGGCAAATGTTCGTCTTTCATTCTTTTTATATAATGAAAGATGTTTAAAATAACTAACACTTAAATTTAACAATATTTTCTATCTATAAATATTTATCTTGCTCTTGCCAAATTGCCCAGTATCACCACCTACCCAACAAACAAGAACACTGCTCAAAATGTTGGGAAAAAACACAAAGGATTGAAAATATGATGATGATGATAGACATAAATAGCCAATAACTTATCTTCAACCCCCCAAAATAGCCAGCAATGGTCAAAATAGATAGTGATGTGACTAACCTTCAACTATTCCTTTTATATATATATGGGTTATAGTTGCTTTACAATATTGTGTTAATTTCTGCTGAATCACAAAGTGAATCAGCTGTATGTATACATATATCCCTCCATCCTGGACCTCCCTCCCAGCCTCCTCCTCACCTCCCCATCCCAGCAATCTAGGTTACCACAGAGCACTGAGCAGAGCTCCCTGTGCTATACAGCAGGTTGCTACTAGCTGTCTATTTTAAACATCAGTTCAGCCCCTCAGTCATGTCCGACTCTTTCCAGCTCCATGGACTACAGCATGCCAGGCTTCCCTCCCTGTCCATCGCCAACTCTTATAGTTGCCAAGACTCATGTCCATTGAGTCAGTGATACCATCCAACGATCTCATCCTCTGTCGTCTCCTACTCCTCATGCCCTCAATCTTTCCCAGCATCAGGGTCTTTTCCAATGAATCACTTCTTTGCATCACATGACCAAAGTGTTGGAACTTCAGCTTCAGCATCAGTCCTTCCAATGAATATTCAGGACTGATTTCCTTTAGGATTGACTGGTTTGATCTCCTTGCTATCCAAAGGGCTCTCAAGATTCTTCTTGAATGCCACAGTTCAAAAGCATCAATTCTTTGGTGCTCAGCTTTCTTTATGGTCCACATCTCACATCCATACATAACTACTGGGAAAACCATAACTTTGACTAGATGGACTTTTGTCTGCAAAGTAAAATCTCTGCTTTTCAATAAAACATGGTATATATGTCAATCCCAATCTCTCAGTTCCTCCCAGTACCCTTTCCCCTCACTCTACGTCCATACATCTATTCTCTATGTCTGTGTCTCTATCCCTGCCCTGCAAAAGGATCATCTGTACCATTTTTGTAAATTCCCCATATATGCATTAATGTATTTGTGGTTCTTTTTCTGACTTACTTCACTCTGTGTAACAGTCTCTAAGTCCATCCACATCTCTGCAAATAACCCAATTTTGTTCCTTTTAATGGCTGAGTAATATTCTGTGGTTTATATGTACCACATCTTTATCCATTCATCTGTCAATGGACATTTTGGTTTCTTCCAAGTCCTGGCTAGTGTAATACAGTGCTGGAACACTGGGATGCAGGTGTCTTTTTGAATTATGGTTTTCTCAGGGTATATAACCAGTAGTGAAATTGCTGCTGTCTCTTATACACATCTCTTTCATTCTTTTTATATAATGAAAGATGTTTAAAATAACTAACACTTAAATTTAACAATATTTTCTATCTATAAATATTTATCTTGCTCTTGCCAAATTGCCCAGTATCACCACCTACCCAACAAACAAGAACACTGCTCAAAATGTTGGGAAAAAACACAAAGGATTGAAAATATGATGATGATGATAGACATAAATAGCCAATAACTTATCTTCAACCCCCCAAAATAGCCAGCAATGGTCAAAATAGATAGTGATGTGACTAACCTTCAACTATTCCTTTTATATATATATGGGTTATAGTTGCTTTACAATATTGTGTTAATTTCTGCTGAATCACAAAGTGAATCAGCTGTATGTATACATATATCCCTCCATCCTGGACCTCCCTCCCAGCCTCCTCCTCACCTCCCCATCCCAGCAATCTAGGTTACCACAGAGCACTGAGCAGAGCTCCCTGTGCTATACAGCAGGTTGCTACTAGCTGTCTATTTTAAACATCAGTTCAGCCCCTCAGTCATGTCCGACTCTTTCCAGCTCCATGGACTACAGCATGCCAGGCTTCCCTCCCTGTCCATCGCCAACTCCTATAGTTGCCAAGACTCATGTCCATTGAGTCAGTGATACCATCCAACGATCTCATCCTCTGTCGTCTCCTACTCCTCATGCCCTCAATCTTTCCCAGCATCAGGGTCTTTTCCAATGAATCACTTCTTTGCATCACATGACCAAAGTGTTGGAACTTCAGCTTCAGCATCAGTCCTTCCAATGAATATTCAGGACTGATTTCCTTTAGGATTGACTGGTTTGATCTCCTTGCTATCCAAAGGGCTCTCAAGATTCTTCTTGAATGCCACAGTTCAAAAGCATCAATTCTTTGGTGCTCAGCTTTCTTTATGGTCCACATCTCACATCCATACATAACTACTGGGAAAACCATAACTTTGACTAGATGGACTTTTGTCTGCAAAGTAAAATCTCTGCTTTTTAATAAAACATGGTATATATGTCAATCCCAATCTCTCAGTTCCTCCCAGTACCCTTTCCCCTCACTCTACGTCCATACATCTATTCTCTATGTCTGTGTCTCTATCCCTGCCCTGCAAAAGGATCATCTGTACCATTTTTGTAAATTCCCCATATATGCATTAATGTATTTGTGGTTCTTTTTCTGACTTACTTCACTCTGTGTAACAGTCTCTAAGTCCATCCACATCTCTGCAAATAACCCAATTTTGTTCCTTTTAATGGCTGAGTAATATTCTGTGGTTTATATGTACCACATCTTTATCCATTCATCTGTCAATGGACATTTTGGTTTCTTCCAAGTCCTGGCTAGTGTAATACAGTGCTGGAACACTGGGATGCAGGTGTCTTTTTGAATTATGGTTTTCTCAGGGTATATAACCAGTAGTGAAATTGCTGAGTCATATGGTACTTCTATTTCTAGTTTTTTAAGGCACCTACATACTGTTCCCCATAGTGGCTGTATCAATTCATATTCCCACACCTTCTCCAGCATTTACTGTTTGTAGATTTTTTGATGATGGCCATTTTGACAAGTGAAAGATGATACCTCATTGAAGTTCTAATTTGCATTTCACTAATAATTGGTGATGTTAAGCATCTTTTCACGTGCCTCTTAGCTATCTGTATTTTTTTTTCTTGAAGAAATGTCTGTTTAGGTTTTCCTCCCATTTTTTGATTGGGTTATTTATTTATTTTGTTATTGAACTGTTTGTATATTTTAGAGATGAAACCCTTGTGGATTGCCTCATTTGAAAATAGTTTCTTTCATTCTGAAGGTTGTCTTTTCATCTTGTTTATGGTTTACTTTGCTGTACAAAAAGTTTTAAGTTCGGTTAGTTCCATTTGTTTATTTTTGTTTTTATTTTCATTACTCTAGGAGGTGAGTCAAAAAAGATCTTACTGTGATTCATGTTAAATAATGTTCTTCCTATGTTTTCTTCTAAGAGTTTTATAGTGGCCAGTGGTACATTTATTTAATCCTTTTTGAGTTTCTCAGTGTGTGTATGTGTGGTGTTAGTGAGTATTCTAATTTCATTCTTTTAAATGTAGCTTAATAAAACAAACAAATGGCTACTTTATGTGCTTTGAAGATGACTCAGTAGTGGCTCACATGCAGAGCAGATGTCGTTCACTAGGACACAGGTCTATACCCTGATTTCTTATTTGCTTGCAGTCCTCAAGTATTTAAGGAAATAAGTATCTTAGAGTTAAATTTTTACATCACACAGAGATGCATGCAATGTTTATTATCTCATATTTCAGCATTGTCAGCTATTTTGCTAAAATAATTAGAAAGAATACATTGGTGAAATAAGTAGACATTTTAAAAAATCACTTCTACAGTGTGAGTGTTCACTTGCACAGCCATATGCATTTATTTCCATTTTTGTCCAGCTCTGTGCATGTTATGATTTTCTAGGTCAAAAATCTTTTCAAAATGTAACTTTCAAAACATGCAAATCACCTTTTTGTGCCTGGAAGCTAGATGCTGATCTTCTAGCTTTGTGTCTTTTTCATTCCTCACCCTAATCACAATCAAATTCTTCACTTGGTTCCATGATTGGCTTGAGGATGATTTGGATTGAAATCAGATGAGCAACACAGATGGTATCTAATATTGCATCTCAGTTTTTGGCTTTACTCTGTAATCTGCTTAACTCAGTGGTAGAGAAGGGGAAGGCTGCTGACAAATGACACTATTATAACCATCATAGCCAAGCTAGACTGGCACCATTAGAGTGCTCAACAATCTGTTTTATATCTCTATGTTTCTAAGCCCATATTCTTAAGCAAAGGTGTTCTTTCCTCATGTAACATAATACCTGGGACTGGAGACACTTTTTCCTCTTGAAATGGCTTATTAAGCATAATGATTTTTAAGGATGTTTATATTGAAAGAGAGGCTGTATCCTTTGGAGATTAACTCTATGTTGTAGTAATATATTAACTTCTACTAACTTAAGTCTCATTTTCTCATTTAACTCTATAATATAAACTTATTTGACATATTGTGAAGACTAAAACTGTTATAAACTCATGAAAGCTAAGGGTGGGCATATAATATCAATAGTTGACTATTGATTTTAAATAAATACGCAGTATGATTTAAGTGAAAGTGTTAGTCACTCAGTCATGTCCACTCTTGTGACCCCAAGGACTGTAGCCCTCCAGGTTCCTCTGTCCTTGGAATCTTCCAGGCAAGAAACAGGAGTGGGTTGCCATTTCCTTCTCCAGGGGATCTTCCAGACCAAGGGATTGAACTCAGGTCTCCCACATTGCAGGCAGATTCTTTATCATCTGAGTCATCAAGGAATTCCTATGATTTAATATGGATATTATTTTGAGAAAAGGATATGCATTTCAAAAGGGTATTTCTTTTAAGTAAATTATAATTAGAGTCTCTTTTCTGATTATGAGATTTATGTATATGCCATGAATATGTTTTAAATCAAAAATACAGAAAAAAAAGTGCAAATCAATCATATTTCAATCAAACTAGTGTTAATTTAATGATATAGTTCCTTTTGTATTTTATGCCTATTTCTCAATATATATAACATACAATGTACACTGTTTAGGAATGTTATCTCTAATTTTATTTGTAAGATAAGTTAGAAAATGAGAAAATTTGGTTGTGAAAATGTAGCAATTTATGCATAATAACTGAGTTGCAACCTAGTTATGAGGGCATGCATATAAAAGAGTAACGTCAACAGATGTGTTTATCATTTACTAAGAAATTTTTCATATTCATATCATCTGATTTTTTTAAACGTTGATTTTTAGCTCTGCTGGGTCTTTGCTGTAGCTCAGGCTTTTCTCTGGTTGTGGTGTAGGCTTCTCATTATGGTGGCTTCTCTTGTTGCAGAGCATGGGCTCCGGGGCATGTGAGCTTCAGGAGTTGTGGCATGCAGGCTCAGTAGTTGTGACTCCCGGGCTCCAGAGCACAGGCTCAGTACTTGCGGTGCACTGGTTAGCTTCTCTGTGGCATGCGGGATCTTCCCAGGTCAGGAATGGAACCCATGTTTCCTGCATTAGCAGGTGGATTCTTTACCANCTTGTTGCAGAGCATGGGCTCCGGGGCACATGAGCTGCAGGAGTTGTGGCATGCAGGCTCAGTAGTTGTGACTCCCAGGCTCCAGAGCACAGGCTCAGTACTTGCGGTGCACTGGTTAGCTTCTCTGTGGCATGCGGGATCTTCCCAGGTCAGGGATGGAACCCATGTTTCCTGCATTAGCAGGCGGATTCTTTACCGCTGAGCCACCAGGGAAGCCCTTCATCTCATCTGGTTTTGATAGCAACTTTCTGAGATAAGCATCTTATTTTTCACTTTTAATTTGAGAAGACTCTTCAGAAAAGATAAAGGAATTTATCCAACTTGATGTAGCCTGGAAATAATGAAGTCAGAACATGATGCTTGATTTTCCAAATTTAAATACTGAATTCTATCTCTACACTTTGGTGTAGAAAAAATGAATGAACTTTGTGAATTTTGAAGAATACATCAGCAAAATGAACTAACTGGTAATATTTTAGGGAGTGCATTAAAGAAAAAAATAATGTGTCTAATTTTATGTCTGGAAACTCTACAATTGATTGGGGTGACTGAAGATTGTAGGTACAATCCAGATTTGATTGCCTTCTATTCCACTGAAGAAATCCTCCAAACTTTAAGCTAGATTATTATAATTGTTTATAATAAATTTGTTTTAGCAAATGAACAATCAACATAAGTTGCTTTAATTAGCCATCTTTCAGAATGAAAATGATGAAAGTCCAATGACCCAGTTTCCCACAAATTAATCATGTGTGTGTGCTAAATCACTTCAGTTGTGTCCAATTCTTTGCAACTCTGACAGAAGCCTGCCAGGATCCTCAGCCCACGGGATTCTCCAGGCAAAAATATTGGAGTGGGCTACCAGTTCCACCTCCAGGGATTCTTCTAGACTCAGGGATGGAGTCTGCGTCTCTTATATCTCTTGCTTTGGCAGGCAGGTTCTTTACCACTAGTGCCACCTGAGAAGCCCACAAAAATTTTAGTCTGCTTAAATGCTGAATTTAATGTTTTCTGTTGGATACAGAAAATTATATAAAAACCTGATAATATGTGATACCTCCGTTTCAATATATCTTGAAGCCAAAGTTTGATTTCTCTCTTCATGAACATGTTAATGTTATTTTATAGAAATATTTCAAAGCAAATTTTCAGTGGCACATGAAATGAAACCTTATTCTCACATAAAAGCTGATGGTGTTGGAATATTTGTACTTTTTAATAAGGTTTCCATTTATTTATTTCATTGATTCTATTTTCATATAATTACAAAGTAAATAATTGGAACAATCATTTGTATAATAGATAAAAGTCTCTTTTATCTATGCAATGTATACATTTTATTTTAAAAAGTAAAATTAGAGGATTACATTATACTAAGTAAAACTATCAACAACTAAAATACTATTATAAACTTATTCTTAAAGGTTTGTCTTCATGAAGCCCTAGGAAGGAATAGGACATAGTTTTTACTAAAAATACTTCAGAGAAATTCCCAGCAGATGATTTTGAGGATATAGACATAAATAAGATGCTCAACATCATACTTAACATCAAAACATAGAGAACTTACCCTGTTTTCCAAAAAGCAGGAGATTCCTCTGAAATCTTTTGCAAACCAAAATGGTGTAAAACAAACAATTAATTTTATTATTAAAGTGAAAATCCTCTTGGATTTCTTTCAGTTAGCAGAAACAGGAACTAACATAGGTCTTGTAAAAAGCCTAGTGGTATAAAGGGAACTTTTGAAAAGTGGAGGATACCTGTAATTGCAAATTAAAACATCAAGGAAATATGACTACACACTTATTAGAATGGCTAAAATTAATACAACCCAGATGTTGGTGATGTGGAGCAATAGAAATTTTCATTCATTTTTGGTGGTGATGCAAAATGTTACAGCCACTTTGGAAAACTCCCAGTTTCTACAAAACTAAGTATGCTCTTACTTTAAGAGCCAAAAATCATGCTCCTTGGTATTTACAAAAAAGGAACTGGATGTTCATGCCCACACAAAAAGCTGTATAAGAATGTTTATAGCATGTTTACTTATAATTGCCAAAACTTGACAGCGATAACAATGTCCCTTAATAGGTGAGTGCTAAGTCACTTCAGTCATGTTCAACTCTTTGAAACCCTATGGACTGTGGGCTCCTCTGTCCATGGTACTCTCCAGGAAAGAGTACTGGAGTGGGTTGCCATTTCCTCCTCCAGGGGGTCTTTCCCACCCAGGGATCAAACCTGCATCTCTTTTGTCTTCTGTGTTGGCAGGCAGGTTCGTTACTGCGAGCATCACTTGGGAAGCCCATTTAATAAATGAGTAGATATATAAAATGAAGTATATCCATATAGTGGAATAGTTAAAAATACATAAGCCATGAAGTTACAAAAAGATAGGGAAGAACTTCAAATGCTAAGCAAAAGAAGCCAATCTGAAAAGGCTACCTCTGTAATTCCAACTCTATGATATTCTGGAAAAGGCAAAAGTATGGAGACAGTTTAAAGATCAGTGATTACTAGGAACACAGTAAAAGGGATGGAGGGGTGAATAAGTGGAGCATGGGAGATTTGAGGACACTGAAGCTATTCTGTATGATGCTCTAACTGTGTATGCATATTACACACTTATCACAACCCATGGAATGTAAAGCAATGAATGAACCCTAATGTAGACTGTGGACTTTAATTAATAGTAACTGACATCAGCTGTAACAAATATCTAATTACTGAAAAATGTTAATAATATGGGAAAATGTGTGTGGATTTGGCAGTAGGAGAATATATGGATTTTTTGTATTTTCTGCCCAATTTTTCTATAAACCTAAGACTGTTCTAAAATATGGTTAAATTGTATAATAAGAAAAATTAGGGGAAACATCATTTTAGGTTAGAGTTGGGTCATGAATTCAGTGATCTAGACATTTTAAAAAGTTTTCTCTGTACTCCACATCATGTTTCAACAACCATTGATTGCTCATTTTTTTCTTTTTTAAAAAAATTGAAATATAGTTGGTTTATAATGTTTCAGGTATACAGCAAAGTGATTAAGGCAGACTTATAACCTACACAGTTGTAAGCAAACACATTTTTGTTGCTTTATGTCACAAAGTTTATATATATATTTCAAATTATTTATAGGTTACTATAAGATATTGAATATAATTTCTTGTGCTAAAGAGTAAGTCCTTGTTATTTATCTACGTTATACATTCTAGTGTGTATCTGTATCTGTTAATGCCATTCTTAATCTATCCCTTCTCATCCCATCCCTTTGGGTAACCATAAATTTGCTTTATGTGTTTGCGAGTCTATTTCTTTTTTGTAAATAAATTTATTTGTGTCTCCTTTTTAGACTGCATTTAAGACAAACAAGTGATATTTGTATCACTTAATAATAAATGATCACTTAAGAAGTCTTCCTCTGTCTGACTTAATTCACTTATTATGATAATCCCTAGGTGCAACTGTGTTGCTGCAAATAGCATTCTTTCATTCTTTTAATGGATAATATTCCATTGTATATACATATAAAACACGACTTATCCATTCACCTGTCAGCAGGCATTTATATTGCTTCCATGTCTTGGCTACTGTGTATAGTACTGCAGTGAACATTGGGGTACATATTTCTTTTTCAATTAGAGTTTTTGTCTTTTCTGGATATATGCCTAGGAATGGGATTGCTAGATCATGTGGTACCTTCATAGTTTTTTAAGGAGTCTCCATACTGTTTTTCATAGTGGCTGTACCAATCTATGTTCCTACCAACAGTGTAGGAAGTTCCCCTTTTTTCACATCCTCTCCATCATTTTTTATTTGTAGATATTTATGATGGTCAATTTACTTCACTTAGCTCATTTTCTGTTTTTTTTTATTTTGCTCCTTCATCCTAAAAATATTCTTCTGCCACCTCATTTAGTCTAAATTGCTATTTGTATTCTTATGTATGTGTTAGGTTAGCTATGTTTTTCAACCTTGGAGAAGTGGTTCTCTGTAGGAGGTGTCCTGTGCGTTACAGCAGTGCACTCCCCTCTGGTTACCTAAGCGCTACGCTCTTGGGATTCCCCTTAAGAGGGGTGCATGAGTCTTTCTGTTTGGGCAGATTGACTATGTGGGTAGTCTGTAGGCTTTGCCATCAGCAAGTCTGACTGGTTGCCAGGCCTGCCTTGCGCAGATTCTGCTGTATAGCAGAACCTGGCCACAAGACAGCTGGCTGCAGAACCCAAGGGGGCTCCAGGACTGGCTTCACTCACTTCACTTGTGTGTGAAGTCAGGGTCCTGAAGACTCTGGGGCGATTACCCTCTCACGCTGCTAGGTGATGGGGTTAGTACCAGACTACTGGCGGCCGGAAATGTT
>SJYW01029658.1:0-11989 GCA_006410735.1 Raphicerus campestris | reverse complement strand
ACAGCAGTTGCCCGGAGTGTTCACACATTTGAGTGTTCCCCACTATGTCTGCCACCAGCGTCTATGTCCCCAGGTGAGCCACAACAGAACTGCACCTGTCCAGGACACTCTCCAAGACCAGCAGGTAGTCTGGCCCAAGCTCCTATCAAATGACTGCTCTTACCCTGGGTCCTAGTGGGTATGAAAATTTATGTGTGCTCTCTAATCTGTTCAGTTGCTAAGTCATGTCCAACTCTTCGTGACCCCATGGACTGCAGCACACCAGGCTTCCCTGTCCATTACTAACTCCTGGAGCCTACTCAAACTCATGTCCATTGAGTCAGTGATGTCATTTGTTAGGTAGTTAGAAAAGGAAAAAGGAGTCCAGAATGGCAGTGGCTAAAAGGAAGGGAAAGCCTGTGGAAATAGAACAAAGGAGGGTCCAAGGACTGGAGTGAGGACCTCAGGTAGAACAAACAGCACTCCTGGCGAGCCCAGTTTACAGAGGGCAGGCCCGGGGGAGGAGAAAAGACATGAAAAGAGGAGCCAAAATTGGGCTGGGGGGAGGGCCTCTCTTCTCTTTGCATCTTTTGGGTCAGCATGCCCTCACACTTCAAGGATGTATTTTCCTTTACTTTCTAAATGAAACTGAGCTGTAACATGGAGCTGTAACACTGGTCCGTCTGAAGGTTGTAATGTTGGTCCATCTGTCACTTCAAACTTTTGTTGCGAGGAAACAGAACTGAGGAAATCACAAACTCCCCCCAACAACTCATGAAACCATCTCATCCTCTGTCATCCCCTTCTCCTCCTGTCTTCAATCTTTCCTAGCATCAGGGTTTTTTCCAGTGAGTCAGTTCTTCACATCAGGTGACCAAAGGATTGGAGTTTCAGCTTCAGCATCAGTCCTTCCAATGAATATTCAGGACTGATTTCCTTAAGGATTGACTCATTGGATCTCCTTGCAGTACAAGGGAATCTCAAGAGTCTTCTACAACACTACAGTTCAGCCTTGATTGTTCAGTGCTCAGCTTTCTTTATAGTCCAAGTCTCATATCCATACATTACTATTGGAAAAACCATAGACTAGATGGACCTTTGTTGGCAAAGTATTGTCTCTGCTTTTTAACATGCTGTGTAGGTTGGTCATAACTTTTCTTCCAAGGAGTAAGCATCTTTTAATTTCATGGCTGCAGTTACCATCCACTATGATTTTGTAGCCCCCTGCAAAATAAAGTCTGTCACAGTTTCCACTGTTTCTCCATTTATTTGCTATGAAGTGATAAGACCAGATGCCTTGATCTTAGTTTTCTGAATGTTGAGTTTTAAGCCAACTTTTTCCACTCTCTTCTTTCACTTTCATCAAGAGGCTCTCTGATTCTTCACTTTCTGCTTTCTAATATTGAACTGTCTTTTTCCCAGTTCTTTGGGGCTCTTGCAGTTAAGCCCTGTTTTCTCAAAGCCAAATGTTCTGGGGGCTCCTCTTCCCAGTGCCAGACCAGGGCTCGGGAGCCTGAAATGGGACTCAGAACCCTTATTCCTGTGGCAGAACACCTCTGCAATAGAGACTGTTGCTATCCTGACCCCGCCTCCTCAGCCTATTTTTTCCTGCTAGCAAAACTCCCAGAGTCAGTTATCACTATTCACTATCTCCATTTTTCCTGTTTCCTCCTTAACTCATTTCATTTCTAACACTTAACCAAAGCTTTTCTTACCAAAATATTTTACAATTATAGACTGCAAAATACATTGACTGATTTTCAGATCTCTTCTGAACTATTTGACCCAGAGCATTATTCCTGATTCCCTGAAATGTTTTCCTTCCATTCCACCCACAAATTTCTGTTTTTCTTCCTTCCTCACTAGGATGATCTTCTCAGTTCCATTCACTGGTTTTCTCTCGCTTCTCTGACCAGTAAGGTTAAGGGTGCACTGGGGCAGTAGTTCAGAATGGCTGTCCTTCTCTTTCCATGCTCACTCATTTATTCTGCAAACTTTATACCCCACTTACAGGCTAATGAGTCACAAAAGTGCAATACTCAGCCCCTGTCTTACTTTTGAAATACAGATAATTTATTCAAATTTTTACTCAACATTTTCAGTCTTACCATGTCTCAAATTGAATCCTTCTTACACCAAGCCTGCTCCTCTTCATGCCCTCTCCATCTCAGTAATTGACTCACATTCTTTCAGTTGTGTGAAGTGCCTGAACTGAAACCATAGGCCTTTCGTCATAATGCACTTTCAAAATATCCACAAATATCATTGTCTCCACCCTCAAAATGCATGTAAAATATGAATATTTTTCACTATCTCTATGTGTTTTCTTCATTCTATTCCAATTCTGTCATCTTTTGACAATGTGATACTACTTATTATCATTTCTACATGTAATTAGCATGAAATTTATTCAGATATTAACATTTATTTTTTCATTCTAAATCTTCAAAATCTGTTATACATTTAACATTACCATAATATCACATGTTGAACTAGCCGCATTGCAAGAGTTCAGAGTTTCTTAACTTATTGGTCGGTGCAACCTTATAGTATCTGTCACAGTACTCTTCACAGCAACTCATTATCTATTGCTCTCAGCCCTTATTACACTTCTTACTTACTTTTTTCTGTGTTTTTTTCTGCAGTTTGAATAGATCTGACCTTACTTTAAGACTGCTGAACTTTCCATTCCTTCTTCTTGAGCCTGTTTTCTTATTAGCTGTAAAGCTCACCACTTTATCTGCCTCAAGTGTTTGCTTGAATTTATAACGATTTTGCTGCCTCTCTAATTCCCTCATAGCCTCTCAATTGCATTGGGTATAATTCTACTTTTCACCATGTGAGATTATAACTCAGTAAGTTTCCTACATATGTGTATGTATATATGCATATGTGTATATAATGTATTTGTGAGTATAGATTTATATTCAGTTTGACACTAAACCCTAGAAGTTAAGCTGCATGAAGGAAAGTATTTTGGTCTGTGCAATTCAGTATCACCAGCATCTGATGCTGTAATGGTTTATCTTAGGTACTCAATAATTAAATATTTGTTTAACAGATAGTGGTAAAATCCAAAAGTCTAGATTTATTATAAATTAGAAATAATAAGATAATATAATATTATATTTAATAGGAACAACCATTTCTGGAAATATATATACATGACTATATTTACTTATTCCTGGGCAACAGTTCACCTCAAAATGCAGTGGCTTAAAACAGGGGTCAGCAAATATCTTCTGTAAATGACTAACTAGTTGGTGATTATTTTAGGCTTTTAAGGTCATAGGATCCACGTTGTAATTAGTTGACTCTGCCACGATAGTGAGAAAACAGCTTCAGACAATATATAAAGAAAGGGATGGAGCTGAGTTCTATTAAAATTTCATTTACAAAAACAGAGGCCAACTGGTAGGCCCTAGTTTTCCAAACCTTAAGGCAACAATCATTCATATCACTCATGAGTCTGTGGGGCAGGTGGATAGCTCTGCAAATCTAGATCAGTCTTGGCTGACTTGTTTTCAATGTGTCTGAGATCAGTTGGCAGGTTTCCTAAGCTGACTGTCTACTCTGGCCTCACTCATATGCCTGGTGTTTGTCTGTGGGCTGAGGCAATGTGAGTAACTGGGCCAAGTGTCTTCCATCTTCCAAAAGTCTAGGCTGGAAATGTTCATATGGAATATTGGCAGTGATCCAGGGAAGAGAGTGGAACCAAAGAAGGCCTCTTGAGAACACATTTGACCAAAGTCACAAGGCCATCCCAAATTTAATGACTAGCCTATTGTATTTACCCTTATTGGAAGAGAAGCAGAGTAAAACTGCAAAGAGGTATGGATACATAGAAGTGAAAAATGACATCCTATTTGCATGCAATCTACCATTACAGGAGTTTCATATTTTAAGCCAAACAAACTAAATTCCTAGGAAGTGGTTCATTATCAGAAATGTTCTATTATGTGAAGTAAATCAATATGAACCCAAGATCTTTTCCTACTTAAAACAGCCTTGTCCTAGCTTAGAAATTATTTGAATTTGGTGAATATTTATCTTTGCCAATACTTATAGTTATCTCTGTGCTGCTTTAATCATACGTCCCCTATTCTGAACATTATTTGACTCATCAGAACCATCTGGACCTGTACTGTGACTTTCACTTCGTCATTTCAGCTAATGATTGTTAGGATTTCTGTTTTATTATTTACATTATGATAGCTGAAACCCTTCTCATATTAAGGACGTTAGTTAATTTTCTTATTTTGCTAAAGAATACTGATATTTCAACTTCTGAAAATAAATAATTCTAGATTTTAATCTCTAGTGTTAAGCCCAAATATCACCACAGTGCATTTTTATTTTGGTGCTACCCTAGAGTGATTCAGTCAAATATTTTATTACCTGCTTATCTCTGTTTGCTTCACCAGGCTGTTTGGAAAATGAAAGCAGATGGAGCTGGCCAGAAATGTAGTTCATAAACGCAGTTACTTGCTCATTAAAGTTTGTAATAGATCTAAACGGGCAGTGCAGAAAGAATTTGTTTTTTATGGCAGCAATTGATTTTTTTCAAACATACACTGTCTTATCCCCAAAGTTAAGAAAATACTCTCCAAAATTATCTTCAGAGTAATTTACTTTTCATAAATATGTGTAAAAGTTTAAAAGGTAAGATCTAATAAATTTACAGTTTAATCACAGCAAAAAAAAAATCACAATATATTATTTTTAAATGAAAGATATTAATCCAATTAACAGAAAGTTGCCTAGCCTATATTCACTCAAGGCACATCTATATTAGGAGAAATGGAATTAAGGTGAAGTGGGAATAGAAATTAATTATGCAAATAATTCTAAGTGATGAAGGCCTTTTTTTCCTCAATAATCTAAATATTTTGAGTAGCTTGTTTTGAAAACTGCCACATTTCTCCTTATGATTTTGAGTTAAATTGATATTTCTTTCAATTTGGTGAATTGATATGAATATTGAGATATACTTTGTTATGCTTGAATGGTGAGTGATGATTATTACAGTTATTTATGGAAACATGTAAAATTAATTTAATCTGAAAGCATTTCTGATTCAAGAAAGCCACAGTAGGAACAGAAAGTGATTAGAACTGAATGTAATGTTAAAAAATTTACATATGTATTTTCCATTAAAAAAAGCCTGAGAATTCAATCCTGAAAATGTGTAAGGCTTAGAACATTCCTCAAAGTTTATTTTATATGAGCTGTAACATTAGTAAAATGAGAAACTTTATATTAGGACATTTTCCCTAGGAATAAATGGTTAAAAATTATTAAGAACATAAATTCCCCATTTATTTATTCAGCAACAGCGGCTTTAGCTTCAAAAGACCTCAAACACTTATGTTCACATATATATAAGCACACACCTGTGCACACAGATAAACCATGCACATACATACCTATATACCTGGCATATATTGTGTTCATAAGTTACTTTTGCTTATGTTCATAAGTTACTTTTGCAGTTTTGAATTTGAAAGAATAGCGTTCCTTAGGCAGTAATTTTAATTCTAGAATTTTTAGCTTCTCACTCTATCTAAAATGATAATATGTCTTTATTGAAAGAGTTAACTGGCTTATTTAAAGTTGATCCATATTATTACAATAAGAAAAAAGGAATGTAATCATAAAATACTACAATGTTTACTCTGAGTTTTCTTTGTTTCTTTTTCCTGCATAGACTTAAAGACAAATCTTATCTGATTATTAATTTTATGTTTAAATTCCTCTTGCTTTAGATCTTGGGGGAACTGGATTCCACTGAAAAGGATTTTATTTCTTCTTCTTGGGTTAGCTAGTTACTCCCTAAATTAGCAAAAGAAAAACAAATAGCAACCTCATATTAAAAGGTAGAAATAAAAAGAGAAATTTTCCTTCCAAGATCTTATTTGCTTTCACCGCATCCTAGTAGCAATAAACCATATGAGAGAATATGTTACATATTATTTCTGCTTGTCAGTTATTAGAACCCTTGCGACAGTCTTTTCCATGTAAAAGGCCACATTTCATGTCATGATGGAGAAAACCTCCAATTTTTATTAATTATCTCTCTCTCTATTTCATTTCACTTTGTGTTAGTTCTTATTGATTTAACTATAAAAAACTATAGGTTTTGAAGAATTTCTGGATTAAAACCTCTGCAACTGATTTGTTTAAACTGAAGTGTTTAAGTCTCTTTCAAAAGAATATAATTCAGTTAAAAAGTAAAACAATAACTTAATATGCTGAAATCAAATAATCATTTCACATTTAATTAACCTCTTAAAGAAACAGCTATGTACAATCTCATAAGTAATAATATAAGCAATATTTTATATTGATTGAAGAACCTAGGTTAAAAACCAAAGTCTCTTTTGTGTGTTAGGACCCCGAAGGCAGGCCATGCCTCATGGAAAATAGCTTTCCCCTTACCTAATGACTCAGAGCCTCCTGATCTTTGACACAGCCCCACTATAGTAGTGTGTGAAGAAAATTGGTCGGTCAGTCGCCTCGGCCTGGCAACTTCCAGACCTATCTTGCGGGGAGCTGCCTCAAAAGGGAGGCTGGAAAAACAGACATAGCCTTGGGAAAGCTCAAAGAATTACTTTCTCTGTTCCGCCACCCCTGATTGATAAGTAACCTGTGACATTTCAAGCCTGAACTCCTTGAGGAAAAACAGATTGTTCTCTGAAGTAGTCATACGTGCCCGGAACCGGGACGCACCGCCCCCGGAGGGAGTAAGATAGAATCCTGCTATGACGCCAGCCAAATGATTTGTCTTGGGGTCTGGTGATAACAACTGTATGTTTATGACTCTGTTTGATGTTTAATCTGCATTTTTCTTTGTCCGGTAGTGTATAAAAACTGCTCTGTAACTAGCATCGGGGTTCACTCCTCCCGAGGAGACTGAACCCCGGCGCGCCGGCCTAATAAATCCTCTTGCCTATTGCATCGAATTCGAGTCACTGTGGTCTTTGGAGCGACAGATCCTGAGAAAAGGCCGCGAGGTCTTACATGATCTTTCAGAAAATAAAAATTTTTAATTCTCATTATTGATGTCCTGTCTTTCCATGATTTCTATTAGTCTGCATATCATTTAATGTCCATGAAACTCAAAAAGCCAATGGCTATGCATTATCACATAATTTAAACTATGAATATATTGTTCAAACATTAGAGTCAACATATAGGAAGAAAGATTCTTATTATAGTTTTAAGTAAAATAGTTACTGAAGAGACAGAGACAGAAACGAAACTGAGCAGGAGAAAAGTTACAAGAAAGGATTCCTGGAGTAGACTGGCAATAGCAAACAGACACTCAATCACCGTTTATAACTTGCTCAGCAGGCGGCCATGATGCTTGGTAGGTGTTCAGTGAGTGCTGGAAGACTACTGTGCTCTGAATTAGTTTCATCCTCTTACTAAAATGAAAGCAAAAGAGTACATAGTATGAGGGAGAGAAATGAGAGAAAGACGTTGTAAATATTAGTGAATATTGCTACATAGGATTCATGAACACGCTATTTTAAATATATGGATTATTTGCTACATTATTTTATAAGCATATATTATTTTAGATACATTTGTGATATTTTCCCATATAGATCATGTTTTATTTTGTCATTTACCTATTGTTATATTATTTTATAATGAGTTATAAAGGGAATTTAGGACTATACTATCCCACTTAAAAAGATGCTATTGCATTTCAGAGTTATGATACTATGAAATGCAAGCATTATTTTTTCCAGTGAGATGGAATCTCATGATCTTGACAAAATAGAGCCCAAAGAAATCTAGAACAAGAGAGGTGGGCAGTAGATTTGAGAAAGGAAGACAGCAGAGGGACTTTCTGATTAACTATCTTAAATGCCCATTCTAAGGGAAGGTGAGTCAGATGACTATTATCAAACACTATTTTGCCTACAGGAAACACAGAAAACCTAATCAAAAAGACACTTCCTAAATAGACAAAACAAAAGAGCTGCAGTCAAAAGTATCAGGGAGGCCTGCCTTTTTCCCTTCACAGAGTGACTGCTACATTTATCCAGCTGTGGTTTGTCTGTTTCTCTTTCTGCTCTACTCAGTAATCTTTTTCTTTTTATTTCCTGTCCTTTTAAAATAATCTATTAAGGGCCTCTGTTCTCTTTATATTAACCAGTTTTTTTCATTTTTTTTATATAATTTANCTGCTACATTTATCCAGCTGTGGTTTGTCTGTTTCTCTTTCCGCTCTACTCAGTAATCTTTTCCTTTTTATTTCCTGTCCTTTTAAAATAATCTATTAAGGGCCTCTGTTCTCTTTATATTAACCAGTTTTTTTCATTTTTTAATATAATTTACCTAGTTTTCTTCTCCACATTTAAATATTGCCTGTTTCTTTTTTAAAAATTTCTCTTCCAACATGCAATAAAGATAGCAAACTATGTTGTTTTATAGGTAATATTTTCTCCAAATGTATGAATTAATTTAATTTAGAAAAAATTTTCCTAATACTGGTTAACAATTTCATACTATGATGCTTAATATGAGATGTAATCTATAATATTTGAAATTCTACATCAGAAAGATTTCCCAGAAAAGACATAATTCTTGTATATTGAAATTTTTGAGATCTAGCACATCATTATTTATAGAGTAGTGCCATATATTAATAAATTATCTCTGTAATTTAATATTTTTTCTCCTAAGATGTATATTTTCATAGTAATACCAGGATATAGAAGTACTTAAATGAAGAAAATACATCATCTTTATTAGTATTTTGACCATAATAGTTAGTTGCTGTCGTGATTAGCATTATTAAAAATATTGGTAAGCCACAGTTTACCTTCTCTCTTTGGATGTCATATACAGCAAAAAAAAAAAAAAAAAAAAAAATCAATAACCTATGTTATCCGATGTTTCCTGAGATGATTTATAAAATAACTTGAAATTCTTTAAAAACAGTAAAAGTGATAGTCTAAAAGAAAAATAGATGTGATTCAACACAAAAGCAAACTGATGCCAAGGGCTAAGGAAAAAAATACATTGTCTACTTAGCACAAAATAAGTACTTCATAAATGTTGAGAGTAATGATTATTATGAAGATAATGATGTTCAAAGACCCACTAACTTGATGATTGTTCAAGTAAATCACCCTTAAAGGTGGTGAAATATATCCTGTTAGATGAAGAATATAATCTAAGTATCTAAATAAATGGCATACCTTGTAAAATGAAGTAATATCAGAAAGCTTGAGAATTTAACATAGTCCTGAACTACATGTTGCTCTTGTTTTATTTTTGAAGTGCCATAGTTTGCTTTTAAAATTAATGTATATGCACACACATCTAATTTTTGGTCATTTGTTCCACACGTTTCAGTCAGAGACTTTTTTTTTTTCATATATTTGGAAAAATTGTGTTAGAATAATGAAAATCTGGGTCTATTTTTTCAACATTATAAAAATGATATCAACTGTAGTATTAAAATAATAGTCCCAACATTTAAAAACTCATACAACTGTTTAATATGTTAAATAAAGGACAAGCAGATATTACTAATCATTTTACTATGCATGCTTAGAATGCTAATACTCATAAATCATTTCAAATAGAGAATTCTTTACTGTTTCTTCTTCCGAATAGAAAGAATCTAATTTAATTCTGTTTTTATAAACCAGCATCTTGTTGATTTTTCTCTAATCAGACCAGTGTTATCTATATAGCCTTAATGTGCTTTTTATTGAACAATTTTTATTATTAATTATTGCTGCTGCTACTGCTAAGTCACTTCAGTCGTATCTGACTCTGTGTGACCCCATAGATGGCAGCCCACCAGGCTCCCCTGTCCCTGGGATTCTCCAGGCAAGAACACTGGAGTAGGTTGCCATTTCCCTTCAATGCTTGAAAGTAAAAAGTGAAAGTGAAGTCGTTCAGTCATGTCCGACCCTCAGCGGCCCTATGGACTGCAGCCCTCCAGACTCTTCCATCCATGGAATTTTCCAAGCAAGAGTACTGGAGTGGGGTGCCATTGCCTTCTCCAATTAATTATAGAGTAAAATGTATCTTTTTTTCTGATTAGTTTTAACATTAATAGCTAGGAAAATACATGTTTGTAGATCTTTGAAGTCAAATTTATAGAGTGGCTTGATGAACATTTAATTAAAACTATACAATGCCTTAGAAGTTAAGATTATATTCTATTATGTGTAGTTCAAAATAATGCCATTCCTTGAAGCAGTTACTTCTGATGGAATAATATGTATGACTGGAAAATGACTATTACAGTAATGAGATAATTTTAAACAATGCTAGGAGTATTTGTGTTTATTTTATGTGGCAACATCTTTCAGATTTGCCTTCCAAATTTAAATTTTGCTGGATGTTGGCATTCATCTAGCTTTCAGTGGATGCTGTTTATGTGAACCAATTGACCTGGAGTCCATATAAAATTACTACTCTTAGGTCTTTCTTATATGAATCATACTTCTGGTGTTACCTAAGAAGCATTCTGAAATATCAGGTCTGGAACTTTCTCCAAGTTAATGAAGATAATTCAGTGCATCATTTCAGTTCAGTTGCTCAGTCATGTCCTAATCTTTGCAACCCCATGAATCACAGCACGCCAGGCCTCCCTATCCATCACCAACTTCCGGAGTTCACTCAGACTCACGTCCTTTGAGTCAGTGATGCCATCCAGCCATCTCATCCTCTGTCATCCCCTTCTCCTCCTGCCCCCAATCCCTCCCAGCATCAGAATCTTTTCCAATGAGCCAACTCTTTGCATAAGGTGGTCAAAGTACTGGACTTTTAGCTTTAGCATCATTCCTTCCAAAGAAATTCCAGGGTTGATCTACTTCAGAATGGACTGGTTGGATCTTCTTGCAGTCCAAGGGACTCTCAAGAGTCTTCTCCAACACCACAGTTCAAAAGCATCAATTCTTCGGCCCTCAGCTTTCTTCACAGTCCAACTCTCACATCCAAACATGACTACTGGAAAAACCATAGCCTTGACTAGACGGACCTTAGTCAGCAAAGTAATGTCTCTGCTTTTGAATACGCTATCTAGGTTGGTTGCTGCAATCCAGCCCCGGTGGATCCAGGGCGATTCGAAGGGGAGACGGATAGGCGAGGAAAAACTTATTTATTTAGAGATATGAGGTTAGATTAGGAAGAAATAGTATAGTAGGAAATTTAAGTGGAGAAAAGAGGCTGAATAACTTGGTATACATTGAAAGCCAATAAAGTTCCAGACAAGGAACTTGCACCATTTAGGTTAGGCCACCGGTGTCCGTTTGAATATCAGAGAGTGCCCCGCTTTGGGCTCTCTCTCTTACAGATCTTAAAAGCCAGGACAAGTAAGTAGACATGGTCTGTCTCCATGCCCCAGATGGGAATTCAGCCGAAAAAGGGGGAAAAATAATGACATGGGGAAGCCCAGCATTGGTGCAAGACTCCAAAAACTATTTTTCAAAATCAGCTTATATACCCCAAGTTGTACATAAATATGCAGGGTTATGCAGGGGCAGCAGTCCTGACCCTCATTGAGACAAGACTTTCTTTTTGCATACCCTCCCGTATACAAAAGGTCTCAGGTGGTTTACATTATCTTCTGGCCAAGAGGCTTGTTAACATTTTTATGGCTCTCTTCCTGGATAATTGTCTATCAACCAGAAATCTCCTTTTCCCTAGAAGTTTTGTTTTGTTTTGTTTTTATTCTGCATCACCCTCAAAGTACTAAATAAAGTTACAGTCCTGTAGAGCAAAGGTGCAGTGGGTTATAACAGGGCACTCAACTCAAAGATCTAATGTTGCTAATACCAGCTCCACTACTTGTTTTTCTATATACCAACTATATCTAAAAATAAAGGATATAAAAATTTGGCAGCAAGTATTGGGTCAACAAATGAAACCTTTAATCTCTCCAACTCTAATGATTTTGACTCCTCAGAAGCCCCTACAGTCCTAGGATGTTTTAAGCTTCCTGTGCCTCCTGTGGTTAGGAAGCTTCAAACAATCA